>CABFOP010089660.1:0-11160 GCA_900683385.1 Anoplogaster cornuta | reverse complement strand
CTTGTTACCGCTCCTCTAATATCAGTGCAGACTGGCAGGTCGGATCACGGGCTACTATCCTACAGAGCACCGCTGTTCTGTCATGAAGATGCCTGGTGATGAAGCAGTGTTCTTTATTTATTAGATGACTTGTTTGATCAACTGATAGCGTTGCTATAGGTATTGCAATTGGCAATTTGCTGGTGACAACCGCAAAAGGATAACTATCGCCCACGCACGATAAACCCCCCGCTGAAGACGGCATTGTATACTGTTGTATAGTATTGAATAGTAGTCCGGCAACAAACTCGTCGCGTGTGTTTACGTAAACGCCATGGACGACTACTGATGACGTATCATGGTCTTAAAGGGTTGTCCCATTTCATAGGGCTTAGATTTCAAGCCCTACCCTGTCACTCTGTTCCAAGGGGCAAGTCAAAAAGCGAGGGGCACTTGAAAACGAGGGGTAGGGGTAAAAATAAGAAATGGGATTGGGCTTTGGTGTCAGTGCCTCAGAATTGAAGAGGAATGGCTTCTTTCTAGACCCACCATTTTGCATCGACATTCGACAATCATCCAGGGAGAAATTCATCGTAGAAGAAGAAGAGATACGAATTTCTCTGCCGACAGTAACCTCAATACCATAATGCAACACAGCCACGACACATGTTGAGTTTTGAGTTTTCTCGACTGGAAGCTCTCGCTACTGTTTGCTCTCGCCACCTTCATGTAAAACACAGCTGAACACAGCAAATCTCTGGGGGATGTCAAAAGTCATTCTGGGAAACATAGAAAATAACTAACTTAAGTAGAAGTAGACAAGGCAGGTTGAGGGAAAGTGGATGCAGCAAAAAGGTAAATTACTATACACACTCCTGGAATCCACTGAACATCAGATTGATGATTCAAAGGTGGACTTTTCCTTTAAGGGACAAGATGTCTAACTGTGTTCTGTAAAGCAGACACAATGGAAAAATAAATACATAAAACCATTGTTTGCATATTCCATTGCTTTGTTTTGTATTAATCTACAACATTTTAATATTTTTAATAAATAAAATAAATTATAACATAATAATAATAGATTATTTATTTTATGACTTTGGATTTTATGATCCGTGGATTCCCTAGGGTAGAGTGGGAGGCGGGCCTCCCTAGGGGGCTCCAAACGGTTTCAGGGGAGGCTCAGTGAAATATTACATTAGTTATTACATTAGTTATCAAAATGTGTCACATATGTGTGCGATTTGGTTGAAGAGATAGTTCAGAGATACAGTAGTTTTGGAGAATTTTACTGTTTTCTCACTTTCCCAGAGTCAGAAACTGATAAATGCCTTAGGACAGACCTTTATTATTTGGTGTAGTCTGAAGTTATGTCAAACAGCAATATTAGGCTATCTTGGCTCAATTGTTGAGTGTCTATGGAATCAAATAACATAATCATGATCTCATAGGCATCCAGGAATTGAGCAAAACTAAGCAAGTAAACTAAGGGGGGGTGAGGGGCGCCTTTTTCCAAGCTTTGTCTGAGGGTGGGCCTCCACTCAGACCCCTGTCCTAGGGCAACAAAAAAAATCTGTGTGTACTATCCTCGTGACTTTACAGACATGCTGCCTTTTCCACTCAGACTTGCTATCGGCCTGCAGGCTGACCTCAATGATCTCAATCTGCCCAGACCTCTGGCCAAGGCTCCTTAACTAAACCCTCCTCCTCAGTGGAAAATTGACAATCTGGCCCAGTACAGCAGCAGCCCATCAAATCTAAAGTGCCTTTTGCTTTTAGAGGGTTCATTCTCATAACTCTCACAACATTGTCATCATTATCATCATCCCCTGCTGTGTGGAGAGTATAGCCAACAAACGCTGCATGAAAAAAATAAACAAAAATACATAAGAGTAATAAGTGGGCCTTCCTTGTCTCATTCGATTTATTTGCCATCATTCTCAGCACTCTGTGGTAATAGGCCTATATTAATCGCATGTGTTCAACCTCTTTGAGAGACAGGCTGGGGTGAATGATGTAGTATGTTGATCTATGAGTGTTTGTAGTAATGCTATGTAGTGTGTGAGGGTTTTAGTGGCTATCACTTATATGAATTTCTGCAAGGCTGAAGGGTTTTCACAGTGTGTGCAGAAGTGTGTTTGCGAGTGTGTCGCTGGTACAGAGATCGTATCTTCTCACAAACAAACAAAAACATCCTACCGGGAAAACCCTTTAAAGGAAAGGATTCTTGTGAATCTAGCAAACCTAAGACAAATCTGTCTCTTTCCTTGATAGAGCAACCCTACTTGATACTTGCTGTGTCTGTCTCCTCTTCTACTCTGTTGAGCACCCATTAGATCAAGCATAAAACTAAACCTTTTTTCCACCGTGTCTCTGTTGATCTAGCAAATAAAAGCCTATGCTTCTCCAGTGAGTGACACAGGGAGGAATTTGAGAAATCTCCAGTGCCTAGCTGAGGAATGTGAGCACTAGCTGCTGCCTGGAGGATGAATGGAAAAGAAGTCAGAGAGACAAGTTGAGGAGTGTTGGACGGAGGTGGGTGATGTTATACCTCGAAGATTTCAGGAAAGACAGAGATAAGGCTAAAACACACCGCTGCCGAACGGCGCGTGTCAAAACCGCCCCAGCGACACTTCATGCCACTGTCCTATTTCCAGCGTCACCGTCCCATATATAAGATAAGATAAGTATTCACACATCACAATATTCTATTCTAGATATATTGTACAAAAAATATATATATAAATGCAATGAGCACACCAATGTATAGTGCAAGGTGCAATATATATATATATATATATAGATTTTTTAAAAGTTGTTTTGTACATCCCGGCTCCCGTAGCAGCTCTTCTACTCTGCTCCTGTGGCTCACCTCTTGCTGTCGCTGTCTCTCGTGTTGTGTCATGTCTATACAATAATGGATGAGGAGAGACTAGTTGTCGAGGTCGAGAAATATCCAGAGCTATACGACCCAAAATCCCATCATTATGAAGACAATGGCAAAAAAGATATTGCCAACTATGTTACTGACTATCAGAAAAAGAGGAAGAGACTGGTTGCTCTATACTGTCAAACAAGGGTAAAAACTGTGTCAGGTGCTCTTGGAAAAACAGGGAAATAATGTAACAAACCAAAGGAATAAACGAGGCACTCACAAAAAATGTCGACGAGGAAGGAACATGGTAATTAGAAAGCCTTTACTGTAACGGCTAAAGCATTTTTTAAAAAGCCAACATGTTTTGACCACTAGTGGTCACTATATTCCTTATATACTATATTCCTTCCTCGTCGACTGGATTATTCTTTTGGTTTGTTATGTTACCAACTATGTTGGTTGATCTGCTGCTTTCAAAACAATCTCACTGCTCAGATTATTAGTTATTAATAAAACATAGACAACTACTACAATAGGCAATTCACCCATGGCATTTCATCTCGTTGGCCCGCGCTGTGTGTAGTCTTCGTTTTGACACGCTGCAGCGCGATGCGTCCTATTCGCTTCCTATTGGTGCTAGGGTCGGCACTTGACGCGCGGCATATGAAGTGCCGCACCGGGCTGCTGCAGCGGTGGTGTGTCTTAGCCTATAGGCTCGACCAAACCTCAAACTTTGCGAAATATGCTCCCAATCCAAATAAACCACTTTGAAACCACCAAATACCATTTAGGTGGAAGAGCTAGCGCAGGGCCTATTCCTTTTGCAGTGTCGCATTACGCCATACCACCAGCGACATCAGAGGGGAGAGAGAAGCTGGATCCACCACAAACAACCATGAGTAATTTTCCACTGATAAACCGCCAAAACAGTGCTGCAGTACGACACATGACAGAGTTATGACACGCACATTGGCCAAAAGGCATGCATGATCCCAAAGCCTTTTCTCCCCTTTCCCGTCTTTATCCAACCTCAGCCCCCACCCCTTGCTTTCTTTCTCTCTCTCCACAAAGTCCTGCTGGTTCACTCTACAGCACCCAGTGTTAACATTGTAATTACAGACATGGGCTACAATAATAAGAATGCAGGGAGTGGGGCCCAAACCTCTGGCCACTTTCTTCCTGTGCCATTTTCTTCTACTTTGATTGTTTCCAGTGCCTGGTGACAGTGAGCCAAAGATATTAGGAGTGTTGTGGTGGGCCAGTAAGCAGATACAAGCTGAGATCTCTGGACTGCAAGGGAAACACAGGCACAGTCCCAGTCTGTCTTTGTACTAATCACTATCAGGCTGCCTAACCCATCCCTGGCCAAGCTCCAGACCACAGATACAGAAAGGCAGATTCAGCTTGCCACTGCACTGCACTGTATACTGGATGTAAAAACTGGCCAGATATCACCAAAGCAAATCCATCCATCTTCCTCCGCTTATCCGGGGTCGGGTCGCGGGGGCAGCAGCCTAAGCAGGGAGACCCAGACTTCCCTCTCCCCGGCCACTTCGTCCAGCTCTTCCGGGGGAATCCCGAGGCGTTCCCAGGCCAGCCGAGAGACATAGTCTCTCCAGCGTGTCCTGGGTCTTCCCCGGGGCCTCCTCCCGGAGGGACGTGCCCGGAACACCTCACCAGGGAGGCGTCCAGGAGGCATCCTCACAAGATGCCCGAGCCACCTCATCTGGCTCCTCTCGACGCGACCAAAGCAAATGAAAGTAATAATCTACAACATTTTCATATAAACAAATGTTTGTTTTGTCACCCTCTATTGCAGATTGATATAAGAACCTCTATGAAAGGTTTCCCCGGAAAAATACACTGGAAGTGATACGTTTTATGTTTCCTGCAGCAGCAACAGCTGTTTGTTTGGATGAATAGAAGACCTGGGTAGTTAGCATGAGCAGCGACAACCACCTTGGCTGAACAGACAGAAAGAAAATAGTGGTACAAACAGAAACTTCTTTGACAAAAAGTTGTTTTTTATCTTATGGTGCCTTCTTGTTTTTACCTATGTAATTTATTAATAAAATAAAATAATATTTAACCTAATCACCTATTGCAGTACTGTACAGGTATTGCGTGGGTGCTTATTTTCCTATAGCCTTACTCTTGCAGTTCCTGGGCCATCTGGAGGCCACCTGCTGGTAGCCATGATTCATTTTTCTACATCGTTATAATGAAAAGCTCAAGGTTTATCTTTCAAATTGGCAAATTGAGTAAAAGAGCTGGGCCAGCATTTCTATATTCTACAGTTGGATTTTATGGATTTCCATAGCTCATTGGAAGGCGCATGGTGCTGCTGGAGCCCATAATAAATTAATTAAATTGAAAAGTGATGTTGCTAACATAATGCAGGGTCGAGCTTATGTTTGTTTGCTTTTGTTTGAAGTGATCTGAGACGTTTCCATATCGGACCTGAGGAGCAATATGGAGTGCAGTCAGTGAAGGATTTCAGCATCCTTGGTACTTCAACAACTTAACTCAAACCGGCTGTGCCACGCTGACCCGCAAGTCTCCTGCAAGTATGTACACATGCAACAGGCAAACAAGTAAGTGTGCCTTGTGACAGAGTTTGCCAGCAGACTTGCATCAACACATTTCCATGTGGTCGCTCAGAGACCTGGCTCAGTTGGATGGGTTCGACACATTTTCATAACTCAACATGATTGGAACTGAAACACTGGCCTGTTCGCTCAGGCCCCAAAGGGAGAATGAGGCGACTATGAGCGGTGGACGTCAAGCAAGTAGCCTGCTTGTGGGATTGTAAAAATATAAATGTCATTTTACTCGGCTTCAAAATTAAATTTATTTATAAAATGTATTTAAATAGGTTTATTTTTTCCACTAACCAAGTCATATGAAGCAAACATGTGTCAAGTTGTCAGGTGGTTAATAAGCTGACATCACCATTTTCTTGCAAGTAAGCTCAAGGGCTCTTGTGAACCGTGCATGTCTTATATTTATTATACAGCTTCATTACCAAAAAAGCCAGATGTGGAAGTGTAGTCCTGTCAAACCTAGGGTGAAGGAAAAAAGGAGCAGGATGAATTAATGTCTAAGAGCCCCATGTAGATTCTTGCCAAACTGATCACAAGTTTGAAAGCTGACAAAATCACAGTATCCCAATAGGAGAGAACATTTCGATATTATATAAAAAATTCCAAAATGACAAAAGAAAAAAAAAGAAAAAAGAAAAAAAGTGGAGGGTGTGATGCAGAGGGTGGAGTGGGGTGAGGGGGGTGAAAGCAGTAAGTGCATCCATGTTCCACTCGTTTGGTTTTACTGCCCGTCCTCCTGAAAATAACAGCCAGGCTCATTTATTAATCATAAATATTGAGGTTATGGCTTAAATGTTTCAAGTGAAGCAAAGCAACTGTTGCGGCTTCTTGTTAGCACTCATTATCAAAAGATGGTTTGCATTTTGGCGCACCAGGGTTAGTACTGCATAAACATTAAAAAGCAAATAAATGTTTAAAAAAAAAAAAGGTTTTAATGATCAGGTTCCATATTAGAGTGCGGTAGCGACTCTGGAATATTTTCCATCCATCCATCCTGCACAGCTCTTCTAAAATCTTTGCCCGACTGTAGTTTCTCTTTATAGGCTACTTCAAAACAACTGAAACTTATTCATCACCCCCAAATGACATATTATTCACTCCATATAATTATGGTAGGTAGTATTGAAAACAATAACAACCACAGCCGTCGAAACGAGTATGTTAAACTTGACATTGAGCAGAAAAACACTGGTGCTGCCCGAGTCCATTTGCCTTTCATGTCTTTTTCCACCTCAGCGCACAGCAAACAAACATGTCTGAGCATACTGTGTCCTGCCTGACTCCCGGCTGCTTCCATACACTGTATTTACCTGCCGTCTTTGACTAGGACATGCATTATGGCTTGGAGCCACTTAGTGAGACTGAGAGGTAAGCAGAGCCTTGATAAGGTCTTATCTGTACGGCGAGTCAACATACCCCAGAGCTCTCGGTACACTCAGACACTGCAACCCGTATCACTTCCAAGAATCATAGTGCTGCAGAACGGACGTTGCTTCACCTGCGCCTCACAGTCCTCCTTGAACCACCCCTACCTTCCTACTCAACTCCCCGTGTAGCTGCCTATTTCCTTGTTTGATAGTGGCTCTGGCAGAAATTAATTCAAGACTTGAGATATTGATATTGCACTCCTTAGATGACTCCTCCTTTATGTGTTGTGGGATTGAACAGGTTCAGCCAAATTGGTTTCATCACCACCACAAGACTTCAGAGGGACTACATGTCAAAGGGTTTTAAAAATTGTACAATAACTATATGGAAAAAAAACTGAGCTGGAATAATGCAGGTCAGTGAGTCGCTGTGTTGACCTGTTGCGCCTCGGGCGGCTACAGGCAAGTCGGAGCTTGCGGTGGGGATACGGTCGGGGCTGTGGAGCTTGGCTCTCAAAAAAAAAAAAAACTACAGCACTGGTTTATTTGCAAGACATTTCAGCCTATCAGTGAACATATTTAACCATTTTAATGCCACTGAAACAGCATTTAGGCCATGGGACGGTAGAACGCTCCATTGAAATGAAAGATGAAGATGATCTTTCAGTCTACTGTATGTAAAAAAACAACAACAAAAAAACAGAATTTGACATGATTTTTTTTCTTCTTGAAAGCACTCTATTGGTGACATGTGCACAGAAAGCTTGGAGGCCGTCTGACTTCCCCAAATCTAGCAACGACATCTTGATCACCTCAGCCAGCTGGGGGCAGCAGGTTTGTCTGGAAGGGCAGTTGTGCCTCATGGTGAATAGAGCAGTCAAACAGCTGGGAAGCTGAGTGGAGGGTGGTGGGGCAAAATAAGAGCCCTATTGTGAAAGGCATTTTGGGAAGTGCCATCTCCAATCATGACTAAAGAGCCAACAACTCTATTACAGACCAGCCTGGCAGCCCGCTCTCTCTTATTCCACATTGGCCGGATCTGGAGTCTGGAAAACCTGAAAATGAGGCTGAATCACTAACGACACACTAATACAATAACGGGAGCAGAGATGTTTTATACTGCTGACTGGCCCACTCAGAGCCAAGTCATACAAATGTGGAGCCATGCAAGGATGGGTGGAAATGTTGGCTGAATAGCCATCTGAAAAACATTAAAATGCATTAAAACAATAGGCAATGAAGCAGCCGACTCAGTGAGGAATCAAAAAGCTCTCCTGCAGTGCATGCTCTTGATAATGCGGGCATCTTTACTAAATCTCCACACATACTTCAACCAAGCAGGACAGGAAGACTTTCCACAGTATATCATCTGAGCCGTGGGTCTGGCAGGAGCAAACCAGCCATTTTGTTTATCCCTTAAATGAACGACTATTACATTTACTGGGCCACTCCAGACAGTGGGACAAAATAAAATACTCACTTTTCCTCTACTTTTACAGCAATTTCTGCCCATGATTCCCTTTGTCAACAAGAGGGTTGATTATATTTAGATACAAGTATAGCTAGTTGCTGCCAGAATGATCCCTCAGGAAACGGAAAGATGGCATGTTCCTCCAAAGCATTGCCTTGATAATGTCTCATTCTGAAAGAAACATCATTCTTAATTTATTTTACTCACTGTGTTCAAAAACAACAAGCAGCCTTCATATAAATCAACTGCATGTGCACACACATCCTTGGTCGAAAGACGCAAAAGGTAAATGTGACTCATAGCACATGAAACATTTTAATTGCCTACGAGCAACCGGATGTGCGTCTGCAGCCTATCTAGCTGTCTGTATACTCACCACGCTGGCCCATGAGTTAATCAATGGTTCAGTCAGCCAGCTGGACACCAGGTGTACAATCTTTTGAATTAAGGTGATGAGGTGACTTGCCTACTATTTCTATCTAAAGCCAAGAATAGCATTTGCTCAATGAATCTGTAATCTCCAAATAACAGCCTTTTCAAAAAGGCACCATCAGCTCTTAATCATGTATTTATTGAGGCAAAATAACAATTCAACTTCAATGTATTAAGGCTAATGTATTAAGGATTAAGGCACACTATGAGGTGATACAGTTCTGCCCAAGATTATTGGCACCCTTGCATTTTATGCAGATAACATTAAACAGTTTTATTTAACAGCACATGATCAAACAATAAGAATACAAATATTTAATAATATTTTATGGCTTCAAAATTGACAAGCCTTTGGCAATGTTAAAGGTAGTACGAGCAATGTTCTGAGCAGCATTTTCAGTTATATTAGTAGAAATTGTCTTTATATCCCAACATAAATCAATAAATCAAGTCCTCTGAAAAAAAACTGAAAAAAATCCGGTGTCTGTAGCGGCCGTAATACTGTAATAAGTACAGACTACGTGTCTGTTAACTTGCCCTTCAGCTCAAATTAAATGATTAGGTGATCCATTTGGCTGCAATGAAATGATTGGATGGCGTACCTACCTGTCGACTTGCTTACGTTCATACGTCCTTAATACGTTCAGGACGTCCAGTACCCGAGGCAGCATAGCTGCCCCACAGCATTATGGGACCTCTACCATATTTGACTGTAGGTAGGATGTTCTTTCCTCTAAAAACTTAATACTGGCTGAAACCATTACACCAGACCTCTCCAGGTGAGCCTTGAGATCTTTGGATGTCATGCAAGCCATTTCTTCAAAAGCTAGTACCAATCTTCGATGACATCTGAGATGCATTTTCTTCTTACCATCATATCCTGGGAGATTAAAAATACCATGAGCAGATAACTTCTTAATACAAATGAGAACTGTGGCAACAGGAATACCAAGATCTCTAGAGATGCTTAGAAAATGTGTATGTGTACCTGCAACCTATCATAGGAAAGTTGAATTACACAGCAAATGAGAATCTATTTCCAACAAAATTGTTGGAGGAAAAGGGTGTTTAGTGTTCTAGGGTGCCAATAATCATAATAATAATAAACTTTATTTGTATAGCACCTTTCATACAAGAAATGCAGCTCATAGTGCTTAATGGCTTCATGGCCATTTTCAATTTTGAAACCATAAAATATATATTTTTATTCTTGTTTGATCATGTGCTGTGCTGTGCATGTGAATGAATGAATATGAATGTGTAAACTTTCCAATTTCCAGTTATTTCAGAAGATATTATACATTATCTACATACAATGCAAGGGTGCCAATAATCTTGGCCAGGGGCCTCATTTATAAACGTTGCGTACGCACAAAAGAAGGCGCAAGCCACTTTCTATAAGCAAACAGGGACTTATAAAAAACAAACTTGACAGGAGAATGTGCGGTCCTCCACGGAAACTCTGACCTATGCGTACGCACATAAACTGGAGAAATGAGAAACTACGACTCCGATGGCAGAAGGATGAAACTCAAGAAACGGTGTGAAATTGATACCATTGTGTAAAATAAATCGAATCATATATGAAGAGTTCATTTGCAATGAACCAACAAACAGCTGTTTGATACTCCCTGAAGTGCACATAAAAAACATGATTTAGGATCATAAATACAAATGGAGATGTTATTGGAAAGGACCCCTCAAATGTGTTCTGTAGTTATCAAACAATACTTGCATGTTATGAAATGTATTCTCATAAATAACAAGGTGAACAGTAGGACAAATTATGTTTACACTGATGCCACTGATGGGGGCTCTTTCTTCTATTGATCCGAGGAAATCTATTGGTGCGGATATGCTAGACCCTCTCTTTCTCTGTCTGTCTGCCAATCTGATTGCTGAACAAATTACCCATCTATTCAATCTCTCCATATCATCTAGTACTATTCCCCTAGTCTGGAAATCCGCCCGCGTCACCCCCCTGCATAAAGGAGGTGATAGTTGTGACCCAAATAATTATAGGCCCATTTCAAAATTATCCTGTCTGGCTAAAATTTTGGAATCACAACTAAATCTCCAACTCAAGGAGTTTCTTTTGTCAAACTCCATTTTGAATCAGCACCAGTCTGGTTTCAGGCCACAGCACAGCACTATCTCTGCCACCACTTTGGTTCTAAATGACATTGTAAATGCCCTGGATGAGAAGCAGCATTGTGCTGCGGTCTTTGTGGATCTTTCTAAAGCCTTCGATACTGTAGATCATCCATGCTCCTCGACATCCTATAAACGGTTTTAGTTCCATGCTGCTCCTGGTTCCAAACTATCTGTCAGAGCGGCAGCAGTCAGTGTCTCTTGGCTCCATTGAATCAGAGCTCATGCCAATTACGAAAGGCGTACCCCAAGGTTCAATTTTAGGCCCAGTTTTATTCA
>CABFOP010089656.1:0-10377 GCA_900683385.1 Anoplogaster cornuta | reverse complement strand
CTTGTCCCTGGGGGCGGGGTTGGCGGGGTCTCGGACGTTGTTGATGGAGGTGTAGCCGCCGCTGGAGACCTGGAGGAGGAGGAGGAGGATGGTAAGTGAATACGAGACACGAGAAAATACTCAATAAGCCAGTCAGATGCACAGTTCAATATCTGCTCTGTCTTCAAGTCGACACCGAGCAGAAACTGGACTGTGGGTAGAAATAGCTTTTCTTTGCAGCAGAGTGGACAGTTCACTCTCCTTGAGCATTGTATTGATTTCTGATGATAGTGGACAGACAGGGACTGTAGATGAAGAGTGTTGTCCACCATTTATATCACAGCTCCTATAACAATAAAAAGAACACAATCTAAAACTAATTTCACTACTTTTTCAAGGCTAGATTAAGCTTTTAATCTCGTTTGTACTTTCGTATGATGACAATAAAGTCTGATTCTGATTCTAGTCGATAACATCGTTCAGTAACGGTCCTCATATGGAGGAGGAAACCAGGCTGGGGTTTTACTCGAGACCCGGACCAAACTCTGCCATGTGGTTTTCCACAATAATACAATACAATGAGAGCCAGAAAGTTACGACACTCACAGGAAAGTATTCAATTTAGTATACATTTGTGTGATTGAAAATGTAACGGTAACACTTTACAATATTGTACGCCCTTTTTGCGTAGTTTCTATAGTAGTTACTCAGTACTCCTCAGTAGTTCCTCATTATTACTATAGGAACGACTGAGGAACTATAGAGGAACTACTGAGGAAGTCGCTAGTAACTACTATAGTAACTACTATAGTAACTACGCAAAAAAGTGCGTACCGTATTGTAAAGCGTTACCAATGTAACATACTGTAATTCCTGAATTGTACTCGTGGTAATCCCAACTCAAATGGTGATAAAAAGCAGGTTAAAGCTTGTAGTGCGTTGCTTTCCCTAGAAGCTTTTAAATAAAAAGTCCCTGAAAATGGACGTGGAGCCGCTAACAATCAGTTCTGTCGTGACTATCCACACAACCAAATAACGTTAGGGCCTGACTTGTTATGACGTGGTAAAACAGGAGGTCTGTGGTTGTCCATACCTTGGTGTACTTGTTGAAGCTCTGGAGGATGTCCCACCCCCAGTCTCTGTACTTGGTGTCCTTAGTGAACCTGTACATGTAGAATAGGCTTTCCACCGTTTCGGGTCGCAGCAGGTTGTGTCTGTCGGCGGTCTGTAGGGGGGTGAAGAAGAGGGTGTCAATGAATATCAACTTATTAAAAATGGTCAGATAAGACAGATTGATCTCTCTGTGTGACATTTATTCAACCAAGCAGTCCCAATGAGATAAAAAATGTCCTTTTTTTTTCACGAGTCAAAATTCACGATATGCAGCCCTGGCATTTCTATGCTTTAGTGAAAAGTAAAATATATGTTCAGAGAATTTTGGTGAAGAATCAGAATTTTGAAAGACCCGAGTTAGATCTGACTCTTCTAACTTTGAAACTCCAAATTAAAACTTCCATATCCCCTAAACCACTACCTGAAGGTCACCCATAAAAATATCTAAAACTTCAGTCTTTCAGAGTGCGACCAATTTGTCACCCAACTTGCGTCCCCCATTTCAAACACTGGATATCTCATTTGGGAAAGAAACTCATATGCACCTCCGCGATCTGATATTTGTATGCTGCAGTACATTTTTAGCCCCCGAGGAAGAAGAAGAAGAAAGGAAGAAAATTGATGTGCACATGAGGTATTCCATACTTTCAGGTGAGGTTAATTAAGGGAGCGATGGGGAGAAGTACAAGAAACATTGGATGTTTTGAAAAACATTGAACTATTAATGAAAAATGAAATGAGCATTTGAGCAGGTTGGGAAGGTGACCGTCACAATTTCCATTGGGATTCTGGACTAGCTAGCTAGCATTGTGCTAAAATCAGTAGTGAACTCTGAGTACTTTCAGTTACTTTTCGATTACTTTGCCTCCAAAGTCCAAAGTACATTCAGTCACACAATATATTTCAAATTACAGACTGTATGTCAACTTAAGACTAAAGGTGACCGGGCTTCTGCCATCAGACACACCCACAGTGTAGCGGTGTGGGCATGTTTCTATTCATTTGTGTCTCTAACAACGCTATTTTACTACTCTATCACATCAGCGGATGCCTTTATTTGATAGTGAGTAGAGAGAGAAGATTGGGTAAGAGATGAAGGATGACATGCGACAAGATTCAAACCTTGGACGTTGCGGTTATGTGGTATGCACCTTAGACCACTGAGCCACTAGGAAGCTCTGTCATCATGACCACGTACTGTAAGGAAGTCCTCCTTATTGAGAATCACTATCTATTGTTCTTAGGACCACTGCAAATGTGTCTTTCACCCGCACACCCAACATCAACATATCAATGTAGGTTTTAAATGCGTAAGGAAGGAAGAGTCATTCTCACAGTCCAGAAAAGAAAACTGACACTCAAATGGGACAAAACCAGCACAGCCCGAAGAAGGCTCTGTTATATGTCGGACGTGTTTAGGATACCTACTATGCTGGCTTAGATGAATGAGGTCGAGGTAATGAGGTAACTCGATCAAGATAAAAGAAAATGACGAATTTCCACTGGCTGTCACCGACCTTGACGTCGACGTCACGCCCACCATTGGGCTGCAGGTTGAAGTGTGCGATCTCCGGGCTCAGTCCAGTCTCCATCTGTGCGTACATCTGGTGACAGGTCTCAATCAGCTGCAGCGCCAGATCCATGTGGTCCCCCGGGAGGCCATTGTGGGCCCCCAGCGCCAAGGTCCCCGGCAGGAAGCACACCAGGTGGTCCTGAGAGGGAGGGGTGGAGGCGAGAGGTAGAATCAGAAGCAATGTCAGAGAGAGGGAGATGTTGAGTTGTTGAGTTGTGATGAAGTCTGTGGAGGGTCTACATTACCATCTTGGGGTTGAAGCGGTTGTGGGACAGCTCTCCTACGAAGGTCAGTCTGCTGGGCCCCGTCTGTCTCACAAGGTGCTTCTTCACACCCTCCACAGCCTGAAGGTAGTCTTCCAACAGACTGAGGAAAAACAACAAAAACAAACAAGTAAATATCAATCTGATGTGATCTGGTGCAGCGGCAGCCATTCTGTATGCTATATAGCTCGACTGCATATACTATATACACAAATGCATAGATATTTTTCTCTACTGTCCACAGTATGTCTTAAACCGGGTCGATACTGATATCGGATATCGGGTCGATACTGACTCAAATAGCTGGATCGGGTATCGGTGACAATGGGGTCGATCTATGGGGGCGATCAATTCAATTCTGAATTTTTGCATCTTTACGACTTAATTATTTTGGACATTTTAATTTAAATTAAATTCCTATTTTCTGTAAATGTTTATAAAGAATTTTGATTCCTGTTTATTTTAAATGTTTTGTTTTTACTTGTTTATACTACTTGTGTGAATTGTGATTTAATTTATCAAGTTTGTTTGCACTAGTTTGACTTAACTGATTACATTTTTACATTTTGTTTTCATTTGATGCAGTTGTATTGTTTTATACTGGAATTTTAATTCCTGACCAATTTGTTGCTGCATTAAAAGCTTTACACAATTCCTGTTAATTTTGAAGATTTTTTTACCAACTAAAAAGTATGTATTTATTTGTTACATTTTGTTTTACAAAGTTAGGAAAGCAATATTTAAGTCAAGCCTGATGTTGCCTTACATATAAAAGAATGATTCCCAGTCTCTTCCTCATATACAGCTTATTAATTTAACACTGGTTTCGGATCGGTACTCGGTATCGACCGATACCCAAAGCCCAGTAATCGATATAGGGACTGAAAAAGTCGGATCGGTGCATCCCAAACCCTTAGCACTGTAAGGGACAGTACAAGACACAGTCCAGGGATAACATGACTGTACTGGGTGTCAGTATGTACTATGAAACTCTGAAATACTATGAAATTGTCCACGTCTCTACATCAATGTTGCCAAGACAAATTCTTGCAGACTCGATGAAAGTGATTCAAGCGATTCTGAGAATGTTTTTCAACGGCTCACGAGGCCCCGTGTCGTTCCAGTGCAGTTAAAAGCCGCAATTACTCGTCTTCTGTCTTGCCTCCCTGGATCCACTGCTTGAGCAGATACTCGTAGTAGCTGTCTGCCCGGGCGCCCAGCGTGAACACTCCTCTGTGCGTGAACTGGCCACTGTTGGTGTTGATGAACATGGGCACCAGGCCATCATGCTTCCCTGGCAGCTTGTGGACCAGCTTCATTACCTCGTTCACCACCTCCTGGAAAGAGAGGAGAAACACTGATTACGACAGAGCTCGACACCGGCTCATTTACTGCTCGAGTTTGGGTTCATTTCAGGCTTTGATGGAATTGGGATCATCAAAACATACATCCCCGCAGGTTCGCCTCAAGTTTGGAGAGAAATTATTCAAGTGTCGGGCCGAGCTAAAACTTTAAGGCAAAAGTAAAGCTCTAGTAATTAGAATCTCTCATAACTGACAAGATTATGGATGTACAGAAAATCCTATCTCATGCTTTTCATTTTCAAATTTCACACAAGTCGTTGAGAGCTGCAGTGACCCGAAACCCTCAATCTAGAATAACATTTAATGCATACGGTAGACTTCTTTCACTCCCCCTCGCAGAACTTTAAGTAATGCCGAGGCAAAATCATTTTGACACCTAGCGATAATGCAGTATTCATAATTCACGGTAGTGTTATGGAGCGCCACCCTGTGTCCCCACCTGGTAACGCGGGTCCTGGGTGAGGCGGCTCAGCTCCCTGAATTCCAGCTGGATGCTCGTGACCTCGGCGAGGGTGCTGTCGGTCGTCCACCGAGGGGGGTGGGCGGTTCCCTTCCCGATGTTGACATCCGAGAACGGGATCTTGGAGGGCGTTTTGAAGGCGGGCATTAACCTGGAACCAATGTCTTTCTGTAAGTGCAGAGGGGGGGAAAAAAGAGCTTTTCTTCATACTTAGAGCAAAGTATGTTTGAATGTAGATAAATGAATGCTGCTCGAGGACATTTCTTTCCCCATTCAATCAAAAAGTTAACGGATTTGACTCTTGGGTGGAACATTATCCTAAGCACGACAATGAATATTTCTATAGTGGGTTGACTCACAGCCTTGTCTAGGAAGAGCTGGTCCCCTGTTAGGTGGTAGGTGCTCAGCAGACCCCCCAGGATCCGGATGGTACTCTCGAAAAGGTTCACATCGATGTTCTTGGAGAAGGACAGCTCTTTTTCCACCCAAGCCCTCGCCTCTTCGAACTCTTGGTGCAGAGAAGCAGAAACGGAAAGAGAGAGGAGGCAACAGACAAGAGGTATAGAATCACATTGGAATTCACCACGAGCAAACAGAAGGGATGTTTTGTAATCTCCGTGGTGTATTCTTGCCTAAGGTGACACGACTGAGTGAGGTCAGATGTGATGCGCGGTACCTTCTTTCAGTCCCAGAATCCACATGGTGTCCAGAGAATCGAGGAGAGTCAGACCGAGGCCAAACCACTCCCCGAAGGACTTGGAGACGGGCTTGAGCTCGTCGTGGCCCCAAGCGTACGCCTTGTAGCCCTTCCACGCGTGTCTGAAGGCGTCACGCACCGCCTCCAGCCTGTCCACGGGTCCAACTGAACCTACAGACAGGACAGATAAGAAATTACCTCTCAGCTCAGATTTCATTTTCTCATTATTTTCAATAGAAGGAACACGCGGTTTCATGTCCCTGACACGGCGTTGAGTTTATCCTGCTCGTGAAGTTAACAACAGGGTTCCCACAACTTCTTAATCATCAAATTCAAGGACTTTTCAAGGACCTTTCCAGACAAGCTTTCCCTCAAATTCAAGTACCCAACACGGCATAGTTTGATTTTCGAGGACTTTCCAGAACCAATTCCCTCAAATTCAAGTACCCAACGTGGCATAGTTTGATTTTCGAGGACTTTCCAGACCCAATTCCCTCAAATTCAAGTACCCAACATAGTTTGAGACACAAATCAAGGTAAATTGCAATCACAACACTGAAGAAACGAGGACGCGCAGACATGCGGAGAGACATGCATTACAGACGGGAACGTATTTACAACAAAGTACAAAAATGTAACCAAATAACTGAAATTTCTCTTCTTGCACAAAATATTTAACTATGAATTCAAGCACTTTCAATGACCCGTCTATTGTCAAAAACTTTTAAGGCCTAATTTAGTTTTTCTCAAATTCACAGACTTCCAGGGATTTCACGGACCCGTGGGAACCTGTAACAAGCACATAATTCATGATAAGCTGTGACCAACTACACCTCCCCTGCATCGCTGTTTTGATGGGCGCTTTCAACCTTTTGTTTCCATTTTCTTGGCAACCGCCTCGGGGTGCAGTAGGAGGCACACGCAAGGTTCGAGGTGGCATGTGTATATTAGGCTTGGGTTTAAGTAAATGTTTTATAATGCCTCCAGGTTAGCTGTGAGCGCTTGGGAACGGGAATGGAAATATAATCTTGAATCAGAGCAATGAGCTGAAACAAGAACCTGTGTTATAACAGTGCTTTAGGTCCTCAATCCTTTGCAAGACAATGGATCTACAAGCGTTCAGCGCTGCATCTGATGTGATTGTGCATATCTGTCAACAATAAGAAGAACACTGAATAGAAATGGCATTCATGCGAGGGCAGCCAGCTACTGTCTAACAAGAGCTACTTCTGTTCCCTGGATAGATAACCAAAATGTTTTGGTCTGGTTGCCGACCACCAAAATAACCTTATCCCCATGGTCAAGCGTGGGAGTGTCCTAGTCTGGGAATGTTTGTACTGTAACAAGAGCCGTACACAAAAGACAAAGGCGCAAGTGTTTACTGTAGGTAGTAATGGGGGAGGCATTAGTTAAACACACGGTATTCCTACTAGACAACACACTGAGCACCTGTTCATTCATTATTGGTCTTGGTAAAAACCCTGTCAGCTAAAAAACAACAATACAAAAATGTTTAAATGTAGTAATGTGCAGACCTGTTGCCAGTGGATCAGTAGCATCAGGGTCGGCTTGCACAGGAGGCGCCGCAGCTTCTTTCTGATTGGCCGAGGGCAGAGGTTCGGTGGCCTGGTCTGCTTCGATCATCGCTCCTCGCCAGCTGGACGCAAAAGCAAAAACCGCATCACACATCCGGGTGGTTTCTAAGTGCTTCTGATCCATCTACTTCCGTGAATCACTCGGGCTGAGTAGTACCGGAAAATTGTTCACGCCGATACTACTTCTGGAACTTTGAATTTGATAGCGGTTTTTAGTTTCTTTATCGCATAATGAAATGTGCTTGCATCTAATTCATTATGTGATAAGAGTAGAACATTTTCTGCACCACATCATACAGTATATACATGTCATCTACTTTTCTAAGCAGAATTGGACCACAATAATTTGGATTCTTCAGTAAGATAAAAACAGACATGATTTATAGGTATTTTTACCACACCAGGTTTGATAGCACCCGCATAGGTCTCACCAAGTCTCACTCAAGTGTCTCACCCTGACTGATACACCTGAAATTGGCTCTTTAATGGGGGGAAAATAATGATAAATGCATCCTAAAAAAAAAGCAAAGATTTCATGATAGCCATTAAGTTAAATTATTTTTAATGATAAGTTTATTTTATGCCTGCAATAACTATATGTTGCATTTTTTATTGTGATGGATATTACCAAACCATTTTGTATTGCTATTTGGCGGTTTTAAGAATATAACAAATCCCTGACAATCTTCTTCTCTCCGTTGTCCTCCTCTTCTCCTTCTTCAGCTTTTACTACCTCTTGCTGTTGCTTTCCCCTCCCCATTGAGTCTGACACGTTTGCCCCTCTCTGCAGGCTCGGCGGACCTCTCTTGTTTGGGAATGACCGTTTCTGTGGGTAAACAAACACAAACAAATCTGTCATGGAAGGAAGTAGATTCAATTCTGAGTGTATGAATGCAGCACTACAGTTAGATGGCGTAGTATCACAATACTGCCAATGGTGATACCAATGCTTCTGAAGAACTGCAGCCTGAGTAGAAAGTCACACCACAATTTATGGTCCATATAGGGCAGCAGCAGGTGTTAGTATCTTGTGTTTTTTTAAAGTTGCATCTTAAAGCTGCACTATACACGATTTTATGTAAAAATACACCGATCTCAAGTGTCCCATCCCCCATAATTGAAATGCTGCAGATTCAAGATATTCAACACTAAATCACGTTTTTTTGAGCAGTAAACATAAATTCTATATTGCAGATATAATTTCAGCAGGCTGCTTCCACTGCCAAAAATATTTATAAAGATATGTCTTGCATGCTTGGGTTTTCCGCTCTGCTGCACCGCTAGCTCCACCCGAAAGATTTAGGGGTAGTATGAGCCGAGTAGGAAAACATTTGTCATTTTTTTGGGGGATTCATTGAGGAGAGAATTTCCTCCATATAAAAAAAACCTCCGTCTCAGGGCAGTTTCTCGACAGAGGGTCTTTTGGATGGAGAAATCTGCCTAGTGCAGCTTTAATATCCAAAGTATGACAAACTTGTTAGCTTGCAAGTTTGTGAAATTATTTTGCTGTTGTATGTAGGACTGCTCCAAAAGGTACTTTTTATTGTTTTGTCTTTTAAAGATATATCGTTATCAGCACAAGTGCCACTGAGGAGGCACCGATAGAATTCCTCCTTAGAAATAGTTGAATTATTGTATAAACGCTTGTGGCAGTGAGTATGTTCAGACAGAAAAAAGTTTGATGGCAAGTAGTTTGAAAATGTGGTTCAATAAAAAGGTAATAACTGACCATTCCACCAACTGTCATTCACGTTTTACTGTCAATAAACAATCGTCTGAATGCCCCTGTAATGATTCAATGTGGCTGAACTCACAGCATGCAACAGGTGAGGCTCGTTAGCGTAGCAGCTGCAGCCACACTGGCTAAACAGCTAGCTAGCAAGCGAGTTAGCCAATGTCCAGCTAGCCCCTAGGCACCAGGCTAGCGGGGCGAGATACTCCTCCCAACAGCAACAACTCATGTGGAAGCATCCGAATGGGACAGTTAGCTAAATTCCTTTGGCAGTATTAGCATCCCACTAAGACGGCAGCAGTCATATTGTTGTTAAACAGGATGTGCCAAATCGTTTGAGATGCTTAGGCTGACGTTAACATTAGCGTAATTGTGTTACATTTTTATAAACTCGGCAAAAAAAGTTTGGAAATTTGTGTTTCGATCATATCTCTGTTGTCACTGTATTAGCATTGTATCATATCATTGGGAAGCCTGTTCATTTCCCTTTACAATGATGTCCCATTTGTAAGGATAATGCATTTGTGGGATGAGCAGCACTGACATGTTCATTGACATAAAGGTTTACTTTTGAGAGATAGACTAAGGATTTTGAGCAAGTGACGGGCTTTTAATCCCTTGTGTGGTGCTGTTTGTACGAATGGTTTTGAGAAATGCACTACTGTTTTGCAAATTTTAAGTCTGATTCGAGAAATGTACCAACGCGACTGAGAAAAACTGTAACTAGGGGAGTAAACAAATCCTCGGGCGGCAAACAACGCTATTTTTAGACCCTTTCCCTTTGAGCCGATGCTTCTCTACCTCGACAATCAATTTCTCCTCGTCCATGTTGTAATGAAAATGGCTATTCCAGGTGCGGCTGCAAAGTAGCGTGCGGCTCTCGACCAGTAAGAAGTGTTTGGGGGCGGGACACGGCCGCAAAAACTCACTCAACTAGAGACACAGCGAGCGAATATTTGAGGGGTATTCGCGGCAGGTCGGGACTGTATGATTGAATCGAATGCCTTTTAATCACTTCTTCTCGCTCGCTCGCGTCGGCTCTATGACAGGAACCGGCGTTATGAGATATGTGGTATTTTTCCTTTCCTTTAGTTGATTTTAATAGCAAGTATTTTCAATTATAAGAACTGTCTAAATATTACGAGTTGCTCTCAATAAAGAGAAAGGCAGCAAATTAAAGCCGTAATTGTGTAAAATCTAGTTTTAATTTCCATTTCATTTTCCGTGATGGATTCACGGTGATGGATTAACTTGTTTTCTACACCATTTGGAATTTAATGGGAGCGAATGAGCCTGAGAGGTTGTGCAAACTGATATGCATGTAGAAACACATGGATATATGTCATTAAAAAAATCCAATTATACTGGAATGATCCTTTTGAGTCAAATGTTGCCATCTTTTCCTATAACCACAAGATGTGCGGCCCTGACCTTAATGGGAGGCTTAGGCAGGACGGGGACTTTTGGCCGTTGGGGCTCTTCGATGACATCTGGAAGGATCCCCGGACCCACGGCCGGCCTCGGGTCCGGCCTCGGGTCTATGTCGACTGGAGCCTTGCCCACGGCCGGCCTCGGGTCTGGCCCGTCTATGTCGACTGGAG
>CABFOP010089640.1:0-10342 GCA_900683385.1 Anoplogaster cornuta | reverse complement strand
CAGTTTCTACTAATATAACAAAAAATGCAGCTCAGAACATTGCTCGTATTACCTTTAAGCTAAGTATGGCTGTTAATGAGAATGATCACTATTAGCGCTGGACATACAAGCACTTTATTTATTTCACTTTATTTGATCCTTAGCAATTTTGTTTTGGGATCAAGACTTCTTGGGCCAAATGCATAAACCAGCGTACGCATGAAAACTGTACATACGCCAAATGCATATTCCAAATGCATAAAACTCCAGGGGCAGAGAGAATGTGCGTACCAGTACGCATCTTTCAAACCATGCATACCTTATATGCAGAGCCGGCTCTCCCTATATGCAAACTACGCGGCTGCTTAGGGCCCCACCGCCGCTAGGGGGCCCCCAAATTGACTGTGTTTGACCGTGACCTGTTTAAAGGTAGTACGAGCAAGATTTGCTTTGAAAAACATCACAATAATTTTCCTTCAAAACATAACTTAACTGGGGCACACTGACACACAGACTACTGTGATAGATTTGATGAGGTGAACATCAGGTGAACTATTATCCATTTCAAAGTGAAGTCATAGCTGTCTGAGGATGTCAGATTATCACCAAACACAAGCGTTTACAAGGCTACTTCTAGAGACCTCAGACCTCATGGAAGGTTGATGCATGACATCCAGATCTCAAGGCTGACCTGGAGGTCTGGAGTAATGCTTTCAACCCGTACCATACTCCAGACCCACTGCTGACCTGGAGGTCTGGAGTAATGCTGTCAACCCGTACCATACTCCAGACCCACTGCTGACCTGGAGGTCTGGAGTAATGCTGTCAACCCGTACCATACTCCAGACCCACTGCTGACCTGGAGGTCTGGAGTAATGCTGTCAACCCGTACCATACTCCAGACCCACTGCTGACCTGGAGGTCTGGAGTAATGCTGTCAACCCGTACCATACTCCAGACCCACTGCTGGAAGGGAAACACAAGACGGCCTGATTGATCTTTGACCCACCTGGAGGAACCCGAATCCTTCTGGAAAATGTTCTGTGGACCGATGAAACCAAATTAGAGCTCTTTGGCAACGCGAATCAGTTTACAGACATGAAGCTAAAGAAAAGAACACCCTACAGTCAAATATGGTGAAGGTCTCAATGCTGTGGCTGCTGCTTTGCTGCCTCAGGTACTGTTGTGTATTTACCTCAACTACAACAGTAATTAAAGATGCATGAACCAGGAGATACAATTAACGTGGCTTTACTTGTTCACCGTTAAGTCCATACACAAATCAATGTGCACACATAGCACTCAATTATCAGGTACATGTAGACTAACACTGTTAACATAAAATAGTGCCATGTTTATAGCTGTGTATGCAGACATAACAGGTACTGGAGGTCTTGAACGTATTAAGGGCAGCATGAAATCAGAAGATTACAAAGGAGTGAAAGCCAGTGCCAGAAAACTGTCAGTTTTTTTTGTCTGCAACTTTATATCGTACATTATCTGCATAAAATGCAACAACTGCAAGGCAGCAGGTTGGCCTAGCGGTTAGAGGCCGACCCATTACCGGAGGGTCGTTGGTTCGATCCCCGGCACCACCAGGAGGGTGTATTCTAGCTGTGAGCTGGTGATTGAAAAATGACTGGTGTCACAGCTACGGTGCCAACCAACACTGCTGAAGTGCCCTTGAGCAAGGCACTTAACCTCCAAAAAATTGCTCCAGGTGCGTCCAATGGCTGCATTCTGCCCTCTGACCTGGAAACGCATGTGCATGGTGATATGTTGTGTATATAATTGTGTTGTCTAGTCAGGGGTGTGCAGGAAAATAATTTCACTGTATGTATGTGACTAATAAAGTTCATTTCAACTGTATAACAAAATACTTTAATGAATTTAAACTGGGGATTAAAAAAAAACATGCTGCTACTCAAGACACGAGCCTCACATCAGAAAGGCTGTCATACATCAGACCACAGAACAAATGAGTATGAGTCATACTAATGGCACATTAGGATGATCACATTTTAATGGTTTTAACCTTGTAATAAACCTTTTGAATAAACCTTTAACAATAGAAGCTTTCAGATTTATTCATCCCAAATTGGGATCACGTCTGAGAAGATGACAGCCAAATGATAAAGATACTATTCGCTGTTTAACTTTCAAAAGTAAAGCAGCTGACCTACACCAATGTTTGACAGTGCCATGTTAGAAACTGTTTACTAGAGATTGTCAACATAACAGAAATTCAGTTTTCAAGATATTGTATAGCAGAATGAGTTTACTGATGTAAACCAATACTTCCAGCATCCTCCACTCCTACAAAGAATATACCATTTCAACACATCCTTGTGTCTAATTTGGGACTAAGTGCATCTATGGTACTTTTCAACACAGTGCTCAGTACATAGGACATGTATTCATGCTCTTGTGTTGAAAAGTAAAATGTTTGTCATCCTAAACTTAGCACATCAATGTGTTGAAACTGATGTCCTTTTAAAGAGTGTAACAGTATTCAAGTATGTGTTTGTCCATGTGGCAGTTATTCTACCCAGAAGACCGCTCCAGTAAGTCTGATGTATTAGTTGTTCCTCACAGCCAGTGAAGGTGTCTGAGTCCGTCTTCGGTCATTTCTTTTGGAAAAATCCCATAATTGAAGCTTGTTTAGTTCCTTTATTTGCATTTGCAGCAGTTTTCTTTTTCCTTTTCTTCTCATCCTCTTTCTTGCTCGCTGGTATCTTTGCCAGGATGGGCTCCTTTGGAGCTTGTTGGGTGGAGCGAACATCGTCTTCCGTCTCCGAGTACGATTCACTCGCATAGCCTTTCTCTGTCACTACGGAGAAGAGGTTGTCAGGGGTTAGAAAGCAAGAGGAATACTGAGGCCAGTGGAAACAACATCTGTTAATTTAGTGGCTGGTGTTTATATATGGTTATTCTTTACCCATGCATCCATCATCATCCACAAAGGTATGAGATTTGAGGACCCGCCTCCTCTTCCTCCTCTTAATTTCAGAATACTGTAGAAATACACAAACACATGAATATTGAATGACATATAGACTATACAGTACAAGAAGAACATTTTATGCAGTTCTAATAAAGGACAGAAATTAGGTGATATGGATTTTATGTTTCCTATACAATTACCTTGCATCAATAATAACAATACTTATTTACTAAAATAATCTTATAGGTGGTCCAACCCAAAGCCGTCTTTCCCACTTATCTGAGGTAATGTCATTAATTAATACACAGGACCAGATGTTACTATCCCTTATGCCATAATCCAAAGGTAAAAACTTGTAGAAGCCTATAAAATATGAATGATATAACCACCATCAGATGCAACACCATAGCAGACATCAGGCTACACCCTCATAGATCTACAAAGTAATTGATCAGATGGCACCATTCGCCAGTTACCTACTGTAGGTCATATTTGCTTCAATTCTTGGCCAATTTTGTTATGGATAAGTCCCACCCACGCCCGGGGCAACCAGTCACATGCATCTTTCCCAAATCCTGACTTATTTGAATATCTAAAAAACAAATGTGCTTACATTTGGATAGGAAGCAGACTCCTCTGTCACCTCTCTTTCAGGACTTGGAGATGTCGGTCTGGTTTTTTGTTGTTGTGGAGAATCTGGAATGACTGGAGTAGTGAACAAATGTCAATCTTCCATACTTTCTATTACAAGGATCCTTCAAAGTTCCCTTTCCAGAATTACATACTTTTCAAGACCATAATTAATATTTTGGCTAGAGAATGACTCAATTAGGCCATATCGCTCTATAGCTAAGGAAGTGTGAAGTAATGTGTATTTAGTTAGATGTGTATTAGGACTGAAGAACAGTTTTCCCTTCCCTATACTTCATTATCAAATTCATGTTTCATGCATTTCCTAGTCAGGTACAAACTAGTCATGATAAAATAACTGTCTGACATATTTATTGTATTATAATGGAGTAGCAGGTGCACACCCTCATCATCACTGCTGTCTGGCTGCGGTTTCTTAATCCTGCGTCTCTTCTTCTTTTCCATTTTCTCCTCCTCGCTGTCAGAATCCTCTATTCGCTTGGTTTTGCTTCAAGGGTAAAAAAAACAAAAAAAACGATTATTTATTTTTGGTATACCATAAACAAACAAACCTCTAAAGAAGTTCAGTAATTGTCAACCACCTGAATTGGCTGCTCCAAGGACCTTTCATTCGTTTTTAAAAACGTTACATTTCTGTCATACTTTTAACATATGTACTGTACAGACAAGAAAAATGAGACCGGGATAATATTCTTTGTTCTGGATCTGAAATTGAGAGGACATTTTTGGAAATGATGTATATTGAGTGCTGGAAAATGGCCCTGAACGCCAGTGGTGTAACAGTGGATCCCCTGGGCAGCTTATCTTGGAGGTTGATGGTTCCTGAACTTCTGTTGAGGTGGACATGATTAAAAGACAGTCAGTGTCTGAGATGAGAATAGGTAAAACCACTTCAATAGTCTTCTATACTGTCTACAGTAATTACAGTAATGCAGTGCTCAGTGATTAGAGTACACTACTGAGATGCATAGTATACAGTAATATTATTTTGTCTCTTACATTTATGAAATGTGTAGCCAGCAAGCAGGTGGGTGTTGATTTTTTGTTTGTAGGAGAACGCAGAGCCATTGGGAGAACGGACCACACACGACTATTTCATTGGCCACTCTTCATCGCGTCACGGCACAAGTAGGGCAAAGTTCAAATGATTTCAGCTTTCAGCGGTGGCGGGGCGCTGCCGCCGGCCGCCTCTTAACGTTCCATTCCAATTGAAAAGAATGGCCAGCGGGGCGCAAAACCCCGCAGGGCCGCTGTAGCGTGAAACAACCATAACTATGTTCTCATTTGGGACAATGTAAGTTTCCACCACGCTGCTCTGGTCCAATCTGGTTCAATATCCACCCATGATTTTCAGTCCATCTGTCACCATATTCCCCCTTTCTCAATTCGATAGATTTTTTTCAGCATGGTGTTGGAAAGTGTATGACCGCAAACCCCATGAGCGTATGACCCTACTCCAGGCATTTGGTGCATTGGCCTGCCAGGCCTGCGTCCGTCACTGCTATTGATTTTGGCAAAACTCATAATTGCACTGATAAGGAAAATGAACACTTCTAACAATGTTCAGTATGACTCATGATGGAACCTGAGTTGAATGCAGCCCAACTGGACCTCACCGGCAGGACAATACAGTAAATGTGTATTGTATCATACACAACAACAACACGCAAAGTGATAACAGTTCACACACTTTGCTGTACTGTACTGAATTAGAATTAGGTTTACCTAATGCACTATTTATATGACGATATATTTACTGTATTGTATCATGGCAACAGTCTTTATATTTACTGTAAAATTGCAGACTATTTTGGGACCCCCGAAAATGAAAAGAAAGAAAAAATACACAATTTTATACACAATGTAAGATGACCTCATGAAGCCAAAACATATATACAGTATTTTGATGATTGTGTTTTTAAATGTATTGCACCAGTGTGTAATAAAGCTCAATAAGACCTATTCATATGGGGCCTGTGTGAATCATTCTGATGGAAAAGTCCGTTTTGAGAAGAGAGAACATGGTTTTGCATGCATGAATGCATTTTGCGAGAGATACTGTGAGTTCATTTAAAACTTGGTCACTCACTTATAGTGGATCAAGTTTAAAAAACATTGAGTTTGACAGAATTTAACTTAACTAAGCAGTGGAGAAACAGACCGCTTTGTGTAAAGCAGCCTAACAAACAGCCAATAAAGGGCCTGTTTGACACAAAGCTATTGTTTTGCTTTGCTTTGATTGGCTCACAGACAGAGTGTATGGTGGTCAGCAAGGACCAATTTTGGCCAGTGTGGCAGATGAACCTTACTGATTTATCTGCCAAAGGCTATTCTAGACAGCATCAATTCTGGACCATGGCTAAGTCACTTTTGAAGCAATATCTAGTCTGTGCAGGTCCTTTATTACGACGTCCCACACAAAACAAGCACATACCTCCTCGAGTCTTTCTTCACCTCCTTTGGTTGTTCCACTGTGACAGCCTCTTGTACTTCTTCAGGTGGTGAACTCGAAGGTCTCTGCTCCACTGAGGACGACTGGGCTCCTTCCTCCTCCTTCACAGTTTTGTCAGGTCTCTCTGGTGAGTGTTTAGTTGGAAAGTTAGTAGTCTATGTTTAAGTAAGCAGTCCTGACAGCTAATGACATCAGTATGTAACAACTTTAAAAGCAACATCGTAACTCAATCCATACATGCATACATGATCCATACTCCATATTTCACTACTGACTAATCAATTTTAAGTTGAACTAAATCCCTCATTTGCCTTTACAATGATGCTCAGGATGTTTCATTTTTATAAGCACAGCAAAGTCACAACAACACCGGTGGAAAGCAGCAAGAGACAAAAGACCAGTGAGGCCAAAAAAACCATCAAACAATCCTGTGGGGGCTTTATGGATGCCGGTTAACGAGTAGACACTCCTTATCTCAAAAGTTGCACATTATTTATTTAACTAGTAAAAAAAAGAGATAAAATAAACAGTATTAATGCAGCAGTAACAGAGCTATCTAACCCTTAAGCTGTGAACAGGGTAATAAGTAGAACTTGTTCTTGGTGATCAGGTTTTATGCTGCTCATTATCCTCCCTTCCCCATGTGCTCTAAACACATAGCAAACCTACCAAACTTGTATTTTAGAGTTGTTGGACAACTCGTTCATTTATTTTTTTACATTTTATATGCCTATTACTTTCCTAACCGAAGCATGCTGTTAAAGGTACTATGAGCAATATTCTGAGCAGCATTTTTGGTCATACTGCTACAGAGGAAAGCATTCAGGAAATCCATCTCCCAGAAATAGCGACCGGACTACGCCGTGATGGGGACCTTTATCGCTGAAACACCGTAACCGAACTATATTGGACAAGCGGACTTCTGGACAGCATATTTACCACACCACTCCACATTTCGGCAACGTAGGGCGCAATTCAACAACAACAAAAAACGAAACCAAAACACTCGTAATCGCTCATACTACCTTTAACTTTTCTTTTTCAAAATGTCGGTCTACAAATAACTATCACATTCTGCATTCTGCTATACAGTATACATCAAATTTTGAATAGAACAGTGAGGCTGCTGATGACTGCTGATATTACTCACTTGCTGCTTGATTCCCAAAGAAGTTGCTCATATTGCTCTTTCCAGCTGGTTTACTTTTGGGGGCCTCGACCTACAATATAAAAACACAGGGGGGGAAAAACTATAACAACCATTTTACTATTCTGCATAAAGGTTTCTTTGTAAATAACCATTAATTAATGAACCATTAAAGTACACAAGGACCATACCACAGGTGCATCCTCTTTCGGCTCCATCTTAACCCCTTTGCCAGTGTCCTGGTTCTTGGGGACAGTCTTATTTGCAAACATTCCCATGATACCTTTGGGCGGCTTGGTGGAGGGTTTAGAGGCCAGATTGGTGTGACCATTCATGCCAGATTTGACAGTTTGAGGCTCCGGCGTCGGAGGCTGCGTTTCCCTCGCCTGCTGGACCTCCACTGAGGACATGGGCACTGCACTGGCACAGCGTATGGCACTGTATCTGCAAACAGATTCACAAGACAAGGAAGATAATTCACCACTTTTCTACTGATTACAATGCTACAATCAAACAAAAGTTTCAGGGTTTATTTATTATTATTATTATTTTTAGAATTACACTTTTTGGAGACATCTCATTAATTTCTAATGACAATTATTGATAATAAAGACTAAAAGTCTGAGGTCATGGTTTTCTTTGAGAAAAACGTGGCACATCCCATCCAGGTGAGGGGTGAGCAACTGCCTGAGTTCAGCTGTCTTGATGTCTTATCCATGGATGAGAGTAAAAAGGATTATGAGTTTGACCACAGGTTAGGTGTAGTGGATGCAGAAATGCAGGTGTTGTATCGGGTCATAGTGGTGAAGAACGAGATGATCCACAAAGCAAAGCTCTCAATGTACCAGTTGATGGTCATTCCGACCCTTAGCTATGGTCACAAGTGGAGCAACTACATGTCCCCGCATTAGTGTTGTTAATATATTTACCACTTGCAAAACGCTGTAAGAGTGTACCAAAGCTTTCTGCAGCACCTGTGCACCATCTACTGGTTGACAAATAAACTTAGATCAGTCAGTCCACAGAATGCATTTTTGTCCACAAAATGTGTGCTGTGTGTTTCACAAAATGGATTGGTGGCCCAAAATGCACAAAATGGATCGCGTGCCTTACAAAATTCACAACGTCTGTGTTTCACGAAATCCATTTTGTGGGCAAAATTCACAGGCTAACATTTGTCGGCCGGAAACTGCAAACCCACTTCACTAACCTCTGGGCTACCACTCCCGGGCATGTTTTGGGAGTGAACAACTTTATACACTTTCAGAGTTGGTACAATTCACAACCTTTTAAAGACCGGGAAATTCTCAAATACATTTTCCATATTTGTCCAGACTTTCCATAGCTGTGTAAAAACCCCCATCCCTCTTCATTTTGAAGGGCACACTGATAAGATAGACATACCTGCTGCAGTTCTTCAGATTGTCCTTCACAGCATCATAGTCGACGCTGTAGAGGGGACCACTGTCTTTGAGTACAGCTTTCTGGACACTGTACACATGGACACTGACTGTCAGGCTCATCTTGGACTTGACATCTGCAAAATAAAAAGATTATATTTATGTGCTGTATCCACTAGGAAACTCTTCACAGTGCTGGTGTCCTTCTCTTGTTATTCTGAATGGAGAGGTTGTGGTCTTGTCTTAAAACAAACCAAAAAGTATGGACCTGCTGCTTAGTAATGGTAAATGTAATCATCAAATGCCAAAATAAGAATAGCTTTAATGCTGGAGCCTGTTGTAGAAACAAAATGGGGACTAAAATAAAAAACTACCCCCAACCACCACTACTACACAACAATTATGGAGGAAACACTGCAATCTGCAGAACAGATTGTATCAGCACCTTCCAACTGGTCCTCTCTGACTACTGACACCTTATGACTCTGAAAAGGAAGCAAGAGAGAAAACACTGTCACAACTCAAATCAAAACAGGCACACGTGTTGAAAGGATGAAAATGTGCCAGAATGGGTCTTGTTTGCTCCCTTGCCTACCGTGTGCCCATTCTCAACACACTTTCCAGACACAAGATAGGTGGCGTTGAGCTGAGCGGAGCTTTCTTTCCTCTTGTGATCCAGGTAATGGTAGAGCATTCTGAAACACACACAAAATGCATTGTTTCCCTTTCCAGCCATCTGATTAACTCTGGTCCAATAGATAATTGATAATACTCTGTATTCTGGTTAATCAGAACAAGATATAAGTCATGTTTAACTTGCACCATATGTCAGTACATAGTGTGAAACCCTGTAAGGTGTCACTGTCTATCCAGCTCCATTGTCTCAGAGACAAATTCAAGTACATTTACTGTAAATGACAATTAAGTGATTGTGACTGTCATCACTTTAAACAGGGCAGTATTTGTTCAAGTCTTGAATACACATTCACATTTGATTCCACTATAGATAGAAAAAACACTCACTGTTTTGCTGTGTTGACATGGACCCCCAGAGTGAGACTCAGCCATTTATAGGTCACCTGTTGGAATCAGATAGCACTGGTTAACGTGTTAGTTGGATCATTGGTTGGCCAAACTAAGTAGACTCAATTGAGACTAAATCAATCTCCGTTTAGTATGTCTGTGTACGAAGACAAACTAAACTGACAGCTAACGCGAAAGTTAGCAGACTAAAGTTAATCCAAAAATGATAAGTTACTCCTAATTCAGTCGTCAGTTACTAATGAACGTTAGCCTCGATGGGCGCCGATCTCTGGTGTGTAGCTAGCCTCACATGACTCTCCAGCATACTGCAGTAGAGTCTCACTCCTATCCCCCCAAAATCAGGAAAACGAGTCATTCGCCGCCGCCCTACTTACTCAAAAATGCACCAATCTCAAATAAAAAGTACTGCTGAGGAAGCCACAGGAGTTTTCTCAAAAAGATGCGTGGTGGTGTTATGAAATATTCCGTAAATTTGAAGTAACGGGTCCATTTGTCTGCTCGGTCGCGGTTCTGCTTCGGTTTTCCGCGTATAAACTGCTCAACAGCGCCATCGCCGTTGTCTCGTGTTCGACAAAACCCATTCATTTCTATGTGACATGTAATACCACCCCGAAACGTCGATGGCGCTGTTGAGCGGTTTATACGCGGAAAACCGCAGCAGAACCGTGACCGAGCAGACAAATGGACCCGTTACTCAAATTTACGGAATATTTCATAACACCACC
>CABFOP010089638.1:0-12180 GCA_900683385.1 Anoplogaster cornuta | reverse complement strand
GGGGGGGGGTTGAGAGGGGAAGGGGTGTGTTAGTTACTGAAGCAGTGCTAGGAGGATGGATGTATTGTACAATGTAGAGCTGGTCAATTGTGTGCTATGATGCAAAGATGACAGCTATGAGTAACTATTCTTGTTTTATGATCTGACTATCTGTGATATGAAATAACAGCAATCTACAGTGAAAGCAAATGTGTCACCTAGTCTGTTTGTGTATTTTTGTGACTAACTTTTATGAAGCAGAAGCAAAAAAAAGGAAGTTTGTATATGATATTGGTTTGTCTGTTTCTAAACTGCATTTAAGTCCAGTGACCTAATGACCACTGTGCTGGTGTTGAGGATGATGTTGCAGAAGAGCTGAGCTGGTTCCCATTAAATGAACTACCAGCTACATATTGTAGACCCTCTGCTTTCTGTAGACTTTAAACGTGGGGATTAGTAAGTGGTGAGTAGGCTACTTGATACACAGACATACGAACTCAAATGTCAGTGGGGTGAAAGTATTTCCGAGATTTTCTAGTACTTTATCATTCGCCGGTGAGGAGCGAGTGACGTTATTTCCTGAAATAAAGGAACCCGGAAGCCGTTTTGTTTTAAACTGTTCTCCAAGTGGAATTAAGAGTTGACACTGGTGATGCAAAGCCTTTTTTTTGTTGAGTGGATTGATGTAGCTAACTAGCCCACTGGCGATGGAGGTAAGACAGGCCGAACAACGTTAACTAATAATGCTGTCCACAGAGAGCTGAATCCAGAGGCAGATGTTGAATCTGTTGCGTCTTTATTTTAGCGCAGCTTGTTGACACGACTTCCCCAGTCACACGAGACCGCTGAAATCAAGACTACCAACTGATAACAACTCTTTAAAGTTTCAGTTAAACTTCCCACATAGAGATCATTATCTCTGGGAGCTGTAGTGTTAGTTGGCAATGGTCAAATCTGTCAGGTCGGTTTGTAAAATGATAACGAACGTTTGGCTGGGATTGTTTATAACGTTACATGGTGATAGTAACCATCTGCCAATGGGCGGTGGTAAACAAAATCCAATACTTTTCAAGTGTTAATAGAATTGTTTTAGATTTGCTTTTTTTCATAACGCAGACACCAGTCGCTTCCGCATTCAGTTTAGCGTATTATTAGTCCGAGTTTACCCCCATTATAACGGTTAAGTGCTACACCGATGGGTTTTAGCCACTGCGTAGTAACTCCCGAATAAGACAAAACTGCTGTAACGTTCGTTAGTTTAACGTGATTGCCGTCGAGTGAGATTAATTTGACATACACAATGACGTCCATGTCGAATGAACGAGACAGGAGAGCGATGTTGGCGATGGCCATCGATATATGGGCGATGGCGATCGCATTTGGTAGCTATGCTGCCTTCACTTACTTGGAGCTATGCTGCCTTCACAGGCTCCAAGTAAGGTCCCTTTTTCGAAGTCGAAAAGTATTCAGGTTGTTTTTTTCGGGCAACACATAAAAATGGATCATGTAACAAGTACTAAGTAGTTAGTACTTGAAGCGGCACGTGACGAGGAGCAAATGCGCACCCGTCATTTAATTGAAGTTTTTATTAATTACTTGCCACAAGTTGCTATATGTATAATTGTTACCACCCGTGGATGAGGTCGCTTTGTTTCTCGCAGCCTTAAAGGCCAATTTATTTACTACTACTTTATTTACTAATTTTTTTATTTACTACTTTATTTTTTTATTTTTACTACTTTATTTACTACTACTACTACTACTATTTATTTACTACTTGGGTCTTTCAAGTACGTTCAATCGAAATTACAATTTTCCGGCAGCACTTGAAGGCAGCACTAGCTAATGTGTGCGTCGACCCTGCTAGCATAAATCGATGGCTTCTGCTGTTTTCTCTCGGGGGTTTTAGTCAACTGAGTACCCCGGAGTAGCAGCTACACTATATTTCGTCGCCGTTGTAATAATTGGGATCTCATGACCCTCGAGTGAAGTGACCTTGTTCTGAGACCTCGTAGACTATCGTAGCTAAGTCGGTTAACGTTATCTCCTCGACCTTATGCTAATGCTAACCGGCTAGCTGCTAGCTGTCTAGTGGTGGGCTAGCTAAATGGACAGGGAAACTGGTCATTGTCGTGTTCAGCTAACTAAGTGGATAACTTATGTAATAAATCGCAAGGCTGCCAACGTCTAAAGTAAAGCCTTTCAAGAATGGACCTTAATTTTTACTCTGACCTGTCGGATGGTTGTGCTCAGAGTGTTGATACGGTGTTTTTGGACACGCAAGCATACGGTGAATACTCTGAGAATAAGGTAACGTTAGAGTTTTGGAAACGGGTATCTGTGCTAACTTAATGGGTTTGCTTGTGTTCGCATCATTTAACTATATGTGGTGTATTTTCAGTTTCCAGGAGGCAGTGATACTTATCTCACCATTAGTGGAGCGGGTCACCCCTTTCTCTCTGCTGAGGTGAGTGACCCATTTATTACATCGTCGTGCAGTGTGATAACGTTATATATTTACATTTTGATTACGTCTATAATTGCATATGGGGGTTGCAGCTTATCAATGGCTCATTCCCAACTCTGTTCTTCTTTTCGCCCATTTAGCAGACATTCCATACCCCCAGCCTTGGGGATGAAGTGTTTGAGATTCCTCCCATCTCCCTAGACCCGGACTCGGCCCTGACCGTAAGTGATGTGGTGTCCCACTTCGGGGAGCTGACCGACGGGTCGGAGGTGGCTGGGGGTCCCTCTGGCTCCCGTAGCCTTGTTAGCAACCTGGTAGTGGGGGCCAATGACCCGTCTTTTGCCTCCACCTTTGTGAACCCTGGATCCCAAGGCCTGGAACACCTGCACCTTGGGGTGATGAGCCAGGCTGGAGGGGGAGCCCTACTCAGTTCCTCAGCGCTGGTGAGTACTTTACTTGTCGTTTTTTTTAAAAATAATTTTTGAGGTATAGCAGCTCATGACATTCTGAAAACACTGGGTCTTGTCTCCACCTCCGCTCTTTCTAATCCTTCTGCAGGAATTGGTTAATTCTAATGGGTCACACTTTAGCAGCTCCTCCCCCATGACCATCGACGTCCAACTTGGTGACATCGGTCATGGTCTTTTGGGAAGCAGTCAACTGACTACTATTAACCAATCAGAGCTGGGACTGGGTCTTGGGGGTGGGAACATTCTGCCTCGGTCCACAACACCTGACCAGCCGTTGTCAGCTACATCGTCTCCAGCTGGCTCCCTGCAGGATGAAGACATGGATGACTTCAGGGTGAGGGTTCACACCAGGGGAGGTGTATTTCCATGCTTGCATGCTTTGCAACCAGTTTTTCCACACATATATTGTTGATTGCATGCTTTGATGTAAGTCTTGCAACTAAAATGGGCTGTCTCTCTCCCCCCTTTTCCCTCCGTCTCTGCACACTTTCGGTCAGAAGAGTGTGCTGGTAGACTCTCCCATGTCTCTCCCTTCCCCCTCTGTCCTCTCCCATATGTCATCCCATCCAGCTCTGTCATCCTCTGTCTCCATGGCTGCAGCCAGGAGGGGTGGGGGCAAGCCAGCTACAGTGGCCTCAGCGATGGGGCCGGCGGGTGGAAAGAAAGGGAAGAAGAAGAAAGACCCCAATGAGCCGCAGAAGCCTGTGTCGGCCTATGCCCTGTTCTTCAGAGACACCCAGGCAGCCATCAAGGGCCAGAATCCCAACGCCTCTTTTGGAGAGGTATCAAAGATTGTGGCCTCCATGTGGGACAGTCTAGCTGAGGAGCAGAAACAGGTATGCATGCATGCACAGAAAGCATTTACTCAAGACCTGTCTTTTAGTCTGAACTGCCCTTGTTGGGCAAGATTTGAACAGTCCTACACTGACAAATGTTATTTATTTATTGTTCATACTTGTTTTGTCTCCACTAGGTGTATAAGAGAAAGACAGAAGCAGCGAAGAAGGAATATTTGAAAGCATTGGCAGCTTACAGAGACAACCAGCTCTCACAGGTAAGACTATCTTGTCCTCCCAACAGAAAACACCTCTGTACGGATTTTGAATTAAATTAATCTCATATGTCTTTATACCAGCCTTCCAGTGAGGTGATGGAGACTGCCCCTTCACCAGCTCCTCTGCCGGTCGTCAACCTGACCCCTGTGGCCCCTCACTCTGCTGCTCACCAGCAAGTCCGCCTGTCTCACAACAGCCCAGAAGAGAACACTATCACCAACATTTGTGCTTCCAACATCATCCTGGACGTTCCAGAGGTGACCACACGTTCCCGCACTGGGGCAAACAAAGCCTCCACTCCAGTAGCCGCGGCTCCCCCAACCCAGACCGTCACCAAGATCATCATCTCCAAGCAGCTTCTCCAGGCTGGGGGTCAGTTGGTGACCGTGCTGCCCAGAGGGGTCCGTGCCCTGCAACCTGCAGTCGTGGTCTCTGCTGCCTCACGCCAGCCCCCTCCACTGCAGCAGATGCAGAACGCACCGCTTCCACCGCGGCTCCAGCAGATGGCGCCAGCCCCACCGCCCTTACAGGCCAAGCCCCGCGAGGGAAGCGCCACACCAGGCCTCCAGGTGTCTGTCACCGCTACGGCTCCCCCTCCACTCCAGATAAAAATAGTTCCCGCCTCCTTGCAGTGCAGTCAGGCCGTGCCAATTATTGTTACCACCACAGCCACTGCCAACTCAGTCGGTGTGCCTATATTTGCCCGGTCCACGCCCACTGTGGCGTTGCAGGTGGTCAATTCCACTGACTTGCCGGGCAATCCAGAAGAGGAAGTAGTTGCAGAAATGCTGCCTTCGGAAGAGGTAAATAGTGGAGCATTTTTCTCTGCAAATTAAAAATTGTAATGCGTTTCCTACAGAGTTGTTTGTAGATGTGGGGGTAATTTTGGCTCTGGGGTAAAGTTGCATTGTAGTCTGTCTGCACTTTGGCTACACTATCAGGCTTACTAGGCTTGCCTTGTGAAGGCAACAGCAGTGGGGAAAAAGTTGTGATCTAAAGGAAACACTGGGTGATGGTATTTCTTCTGCTCATCCAAATCATCTTTCTTCTCCTTTCAGGATGAGATGGAGCTCAATGAGTCCAGTGATGCCCCTTCTGCCTTGAGTGTGTGTGTAAGGGCTGGCTGTAACAACGCAGCGGTAGAGAGTAAAGATTGGGACAAAGAGTACTGCAGCAATGAATGTGTAGCCACTCATTGCAGGTGTGTGTTTGTTTGTCTTTAAACTCTTACTTGGATCAGAATATGCAAAGTGTATCGAACCAACAACTGAGGAGGAAAAACACAGATGGATATTGGCCGTTTCTCACACAGTCTACATGTAGTTCACTGATAATACACCTATAAAATGGGCCCAAAAAGAACAACACAATCACTTCACAAATCACTCAGACCTTCCTTTGTCATTGACCACATCTGAACTACACACCAGACCATGTTCCATGATTGTGTCTGACCAGTTAATCATTGTATCTGCTTTACGTAATTAATCTGCTTGTTTCTCTTTGTGCTTTTCAGGGATATATTCATGGCCTGGTGCTCCATCAGGGGTCAGAACATGGGAACGGTGAAATAAAGAGCCGTGACGACCAATCAGAGATGAATAGGCCACAGACACTGGCTGTTAATGGATGGAGGCAGCGATGCAGACGATATAGGGCCTGATCAATAGCTTCATACAGCAGCTTACCAACCAAAATGTTGCATACCGATCAGTAGGCTTCTTTGAGTAAGTTCCATCAGAAATTGGTGTCCAAAAAAATATGGCAGAAAATGCATTCCACTACAAACGCCTGTATGTCAAAGTCCTTTCACCGTTTTGGACAGAAAGATGCAGACCATCGTAACTAAGCAGCAGGTACAGAAATGGCTGCAGTGCAGATTTTATGTTGTACTGTTTCATATTCTGTATGTAGTATAAGCTTTCAGTCAGCCTCCCTGGACTGAAGGGCAGCTAGAGAAAGGAACCATGGAAGACACTCAACAGAATGGAACTGGAAACACTCAATGGAGGACTCAAGTTAAAGCTTACATTATTCTGTTATAACAAAAGCCCATACAGGTCACTTAATAGTATTCTTGTACTGTAAAACTTGGATAAGCTGTTTTTGGATAAGCATCTTTTTGTCTCTGCTCAGAGAAGGCAAATATTTCTACCTTTTTACAGCAGCTGAAAGCATTGATGGTTCAGTGTTGTCAATTTCAGCGTTTTTGTACATAAAGAATATGGGATTTGAGATCCATGTTTTGAACTTTTGGTGCCTCATGTTTCTTGTATTAAGTAGAGGAGACTACTCTGCAACATTTCAATGTATTGCTTTATTTAAAGAAGAAATGACTTAGTTTGTGAGACAAATACTTTGTATAGTCTTCATGATACTTTTGTTTTTTGTAGTGAGGTTAGTTGCACTCCAGGCTTATGATCTCCTTCAATTTTGTAAGTTTGTGCTCAGTTCAGTGTCAGTTTAATTTTACTTTCATGGTTTCTTAATAAATGAGCAAAACATGCTCAATCCAATGATTTTCTCATTTAGATTAGTCCTTATTATCAATTTTCAGGTACTGCAGGCTCCCAGTCCTGCAGAACATCTACCACTGGACATATTGAGATAAATATAAATAGGAGATGCAACATTATTCAAGTAAAGGTTAATCTTTAAGGGGACACTCAAGCTGGATTTGTCTGAGTTGTGCTACTTTGATACATAAAGTTCCACGTTTACACGGGGATATACTAGTGTAATAGTGCATAAATGAAATGGCAACACTTAATCTGAAATCTGGTTTATAGCACATTTATGACATGAAGACAAGACAATGAATACAGATGAATTCCTTTAAAATTGTGAAGCTGTTTCTCAGACATTGTGCTTGAATGATTTACAGAATGTGTTCACTAATGTGTCTAAGTGAATGATACAAGCTCTGTAGAGAGCAGCTCATAATATAAAATACCTGTCAATTTAGCAATGCACAAAAAGTATTGTTTGAATTATGATTACATACATATCCCCAAACAAAGTAGAATCAAGTAATCAAGTGTACATAAGCAAAATACAATGTTAATAACCTGAGACAAAGTGATATTGCAACTATTGCATTCCTTGGTTTAGACTCAACTCTTAAAATGTTTCTCACTAACTTTTCCCAAGTCTCCCAAACTTGTCCACATTCAGTGAATGTGTTCTATGATTACGATCATGGTTGAACGGATACTGCATCATTCAGCTCAGTCTCTGCTCCAGTGTTGTGACTGACAGCTGTCAGGGCCACTCAGTGAACTTTGACAACAGAAGCTCTGCTGGGTGGATCCACGCGGTACAGCCCCAAGCCCCGGCACACCAGCTCAGTTAACTTGGCCTGGTACTCGTGCAGCCGGGTGGTGAGCTTGGGACCCGCCTCAGTAAAAGTGATGGTGCCTTTCCCAAAATCTACCTCTATCCTGTTGTACTTCAAGATGACGGAGAGAACGGTTTTGGTTTTATTATGGTAGGTGAACATCTGGCCCTTCTCATTGCGCGTTAGGGTCCAGGACTGCGCGTTGGTTCCGAAGGTGATGCTTTTGCCCTTGCGTTGGATACTCTTGTAGGACACGGCGATATCCCAGTATCCCTCAGCCTCCACCTCCCAGAGGTGGGTACCGGTAGCGAAGCACTGGGTGGAGAGGACCTGGGGGGCTTCATCAAAGCGGGATTTCTGGCTGGGATACTCCAGCTTGGCTGTCACTCTCCACTGAGCGGAGGTCAGAGGAGGCTCTGAGGAAGGGACTGGCAGTGTCCAGGTCCAGAGTGAGAGTACCCGAGAGACAAGACCGTTTTGATTCTACTCCAAGTTGTAATTTTCCCAAGGTATGCAGATATCATTAAAGGCACAGTCCTTATTGATTGCCTTTAATCATTAAAAATATCATTTTTGATAAGATGTTTTCAACAGATCACAACCTTGCTCCTCCAGGCCTTCTGTCTTGCTATCTCTGTCAACCAGACCAACCAGGAAGTCTATGCGGGGATACATAAGAAACGTGATTTAACAATTTACATCGTAATAAAACAGTGGTTAAGCTGGTTGCCCTGTAAGTGGAGGGTTACAGGTTTGACTTGTGTCAAGTTCTGCTGAAGTGTCTATGAGCAAGACACTGAACTCAATTTCTGCACTTTGACCCCACTGGTGACACAAACGTGCAAGTCAGAGTTACATGTGCTGTAGGTGTGCACTTCAGGAATATGCAGAACTGCCACTGGATAATATAAATCTGTATTAAAAATAAATGCGCCCACTCGCCCTTACCTGCCATGGTGGAATAGATACGGTCCACACGGGTCTGCTGCTTGTCCATCACCTCTGCGAGCCTCTGGTTTTCCACAGAGTAGCTGTAGGCTGGTCGGACACAATCGGCCAAACACAGGCACCGTTGAGAGTGTGTTCGCAAACAAATACAAACACGCGTAACTAGTCATTGGCATTCAAGAGGAGGACGGAAACGAAGGAAATCAGATGTAACGACTCCAAACACGGTGCCCTCTTACCATAGTACAGAACGATGAACCACAGACAGAGCAGGACCACCGTGACGCTGTTGAAGCAGAACTCGGCGGGATTCACCTTCTGCTTCTGTCCAGAGAAAAACAACCAACACAATCCATATCATATTAAAGCGATTAAGTCCTCGTATGTAACTAAAGTCAAGGTTTATCAAATGTAGACATTAACTAATAGGTAGGTGCGTCGTGCTTTCCAAAGCGTGATCCGGTAAATGTGTCTCACCTCATGTTGGATGGCTTCTCGCAGTTGTTTGACGGAGTCGTTGGATTCCTCCAATTTTTTCTCGAGTGATTTGAAGCGCTGGTCCATGTATTCCTGTTTCAAACACACACACACATTTTGACATTGTTTTTATGTTAGCATTTCATTTATTTTGTGCTACAGTGTTTGCTATTGTTCAGTGAAAATGTGTGGGAAAGGTAGTCGTCACTGCAACTTTTTTGGAAGGGAAAATCCAGAAAATCCAGTCCCTCCACAACCACACCAGAGCGACAACCAGGCGTTACACATCTGTAAGTGAGTAGTAACCAACAACTCACCGTCAGCTTCCTCCCCAGGATGCTGGAGGCCTCTGTGGCCTGGTTCAGCTGCTTGGCTTCCAGAGCGCAGATGTTGCAGATGTAGCGCCTGGTCGTGCTGCAGTAGTACCTCAGCACCTCGTCCTCGTGTTGCGGGCACTTTCTCTCCCGGAGGTCGCCCAGGGGTTTGACCAGGGGGTGGCCCGTGAACACCGGCCGCTCTTGGTGGTCTCTGACGTGCACCTCGCAGAACGACACCTCGCACCTCAGGCACGTTTTCACCGCCGCCGTTGTTCTCTCCGGGCAGCAGTCGCAGTACACACTTTCTTTCTGCTTGGCCTGCAGTCAAAGATCAGACGACATTTGTGGACGTGAGAAAGTGTGTTAGATATTTGTCCATGTCACCAGTATCAACAACATGGATTCTGGACTAATATGTTGGTTGGTTGACTTTTTGACAAACAGGTCTCAAAGGGTGAAAGTTAACAATGTCCTTTCTGATGCCCTTTTATCCTCCACTGGTTCTCCTCAGGTTCTTTTATTCGTTTTGTACACAAATATGTGCCAGAGTCACTTTGAGGGCAGACATATTAAGTTTGCGGACAATTGTGTCCCTGCTTGATAATGTAGAAACTAATAATGTAGATTTTAGCGATTGGTGTGACCGCTCCTTTCTAGACATTAACGTGTCTAAAACTAAAGAGATGGTCATAGACTTCAGAAAGAAGCCTACCTCTGCTCTTCCTGCTGTCATGCACGGCCGGGCCGTTGAACCTGTCCATCAGTATTAGTATTTGGGCACTATCATTGATGACAAGCTTTCCTTTGAGCCTAATACTGATGCCGTCTGTGCGAAGGCCCATCAAGCGCATGCACTTTCTCCGTAAGCTCAGAAGCTTTAACGTTGATAGCACTTTCATGCAAATGTTTTATTCTTGTTTTATTGAGTCTGTCTTAACCTTTGCTTTTATTTCTTGGTTTGTGTCACTTACTCCAACCCCCGTTCAGTGAGTTCATGTTGCTTCCATCAGGTCGTAGATATAAGGTGCCAAAATGCAGGACAAACAGACTTAAAGATTCATTTGTCCCCTCTGCTATTGGCCTCTTAAACAACACCAGGCAGCCCAATTGTGTATTGTTGTGTGTGAACTGTGCTTGTGTGTTGTTTTTTTCATGTAATGTATTTACTGCTGGCTGTACAACAAAGTTTACCCAACCTAACCTAATGTATAAGGAATAGGGGTGGCATTCCTGGACAGAAAGAAGGAACGTACCCTCTCCCTCCAGGTCTCTCGGTAGTCCTCTGCGATGCTGGCCAGCGCGTAGCTCTTCTGCACCCCGACGGTCTGTCCAAAGTAGGCCCTGCAGTCCGGGCAGCGGAAGGGTATGGCCGAGGAGTGGTCTATCATGCCCTCAAGGCAGCCCAAGCAGATGCTGTGGCCGCAGGGCAGCTGACGGGGCTCCGTGAAGATGTCCCGGCACACTGGGCATGTCAGCAGCACCGCAAGCTGGGCTTTCTCCTGACCGGCCATCTTGTTTCCCAGAACTTTGCCCTCCTAGAAAGCTAGTGTGCGTTAGTCACGTAAGGTGGACAGTAAAGGGTTAAATGCACACACAAAAAGACTGCTCGCTCTGCTCTGCTCTCTATGCAAACACTTTCCAAGTCATTTGTTTTGAATACCCATACACAAGACTAGTCACATGGGAACATATATACTACAACTGTCTAATGCCTACCTTTAAAGACCTTTGGTTTGCTTATTCTTCTGTCGTATTTGCTTGTCTTCTGTCTTTACTGTCCAAAGTGAAAGCACTGCTGAGTTTGTGTGTGTACTTCCGGGTAGGGCGGGACGAAGGAGGCGGGATCAAGAAGAGTCATTTGTGCAGCACTCTTAATGGGAGTTCCCCATTTCAGTGCAACTGAGAGAAAATATAGCATCAAAATAGTATTAAATATTTGAAAAATAAGCAAATATCTGCCTAAACTGCTACTTGTCCAGAATTTAAGAAAGAATAAACATTTTTTAAAAACGTGTAAGAAAGTTGTTTTTATAAGAGTTTAGAGGCTTAAAACCATCAGCCAAGTTTAAGTAATGACCAAAGAGACATTTTACTCCAGTAGTAATATTTTCACTTCTTGTGGAAACCCTCATACAAGTTCATGAAACATTTTTCTGTGTTGTATTCATTGGTAGCCTACTGGTGAGAAAAACATTTTTGACTGAACCTTTTATTTATTTTTATTTTTTACTGGTGTCCAGGTTGCGCGGCAAAGCTTGTGTTTGCATCCCACATGTGCAATACAAAGTGTAGACCTAAATTAGCATCTGGCTATTATTGAGTTTCAAATTAGCATTCTTAAAAATATATGAATTATTTAAAATCATCATTTGGCACAAATAGTCTATGTAGTATTACTGAGTGGGCCTCCTTAATAGAATAGAATAGAATAATTTTTAAGTCAGCATACATTCCTAATCAGTTCCTTTAATTGCTTACTAAGAGTGTACTGCAAAAATACTTTTACTACTGTTTCTGTTCTAAAGGGGCGGAGTTAAAGGAACGTTGGATTGCATTCATCTTCACAGTTCAAACACAAAACTGTTGGTAACTGAATGACAGAACTTGTAATGATTGTCTCTCAGGTTCAGCCTTGAAAACATGAAAAAAAATTGCCAATGGGATGAAATAATTCCATCTGTTCACAATCCACAATTCTGCAGATATCTCATACTTACCTTAAAGCAAAAAATATATATAACAGTCAGCCTATTGACTACTTTCATTGGCCTACTAAATAATTGCTTTTTAAAAAATATATAAAAATAAAAAAAATCAAAGGATTTATATTTTAAATATAACAATGTTGTTTCTAGAGCAGCAAGTTACAGTAATGTTTACAACAGCAAAGTCACTATATAAACTCAATATCGCACTGGAAACAAATCTAATATCTCCCTCTCTCTCTCACACACACACACACACACACACACACACACACACACGCGCACACACACACACAGGGATTAAATGCATGGTTGGGCCCAGAGAATGTGTCATCCTGATTTCTCACCCTGTAGGACAAGACCCCTGAGTGGTGAGGCCTTCTTCATACATTTCCAAAGGGGAGGGGCTGCTGGAATGGATCGTC
>CABFOP010089636.1:0-11858 GCA_900683385.1 Anoplogaster cornuta | reverse complement strand
CGAAGCTCTCAATTTACCAGTCAATCTTTGTTCCAACCCTCACCTATGGTCACGAGCTCTGGGTAGTGACCGAAAGGACAAGATTGCGAATACAAGCGGCTGAAATGAGTTTGCTTTGTAGGATATCTGGACTCACCCTTAGTGATAGGGTGAGGAGCTAGGATGTCCGGGGGAGACTCGGAGTAGAGCCGCTGCTCCTTCGCATTGAGAGGAGCCAGTTGAGGTGGTTGGGGCATCTGGTCAGGATGCCTCCCGGACGCCTCCCTGTGGAGGTATTCTGGGCACGTCCAGCAGGGAGGAGACCTCGAGGCAGACCCAGGACCTGGGGTGGGATTATATAGCCTGCCTGGCCTGGGAACGCCTTGGGATCCCCCAGCATGAGCTGGTGACTGTGGCCGGGGAAAGGGATATCTGGGTCACTCTGCTGAGCCTGCTGCCACCGCGACCCGGACCCGGATAAGCGGACAAAAATGGATGGATGGATGGATGGATGTTTACTTTATGTCATTTAACCCCTAGAAAATTACAGCAGCTATTAAAAACATTGACTAAATTCCAACCAGCCAGGTAAATTCAAAAGGTCTTCATTTGACAAAAGCCAGTATACAGTACATCTGTTTTTGAATGCGGATGCTGCTGTAACCAAAATGTCCCTCCTAGGGATGAGAAAGAAGGCTTGACTTGAGAATATACCTGATTTGTGGATATTGTATCTTTGATCTTTGGTCGCTCCGTGTCTGAGCTGAGGCTGACGGAGGCTGAACGTGGAGGATCTAAACCAGATTGAGAGTGATACGTTTTTGGTGAAGACTGGGTCTCTGGCCTCACGATTTGGGGTAAGGAGCACCTTTGGTCCTCCATTCTGCCGCCCTGAAAATGATGAATTAGGTCAGTAGTTATCAGCGTTTTTCCGGAGGCACACTTCTGCAACTTCTTCAAAGGGACACCAAACGACTAATGGCTTAAAATAAGGGGGGAAATGTGATTATAAACTTCTTAACCCTAGAAAGCCATGTCAACTGTTTTAAATTTTACAATTGAAATATCTCAGCTTTCAAAAATGTGCAACACTGTCCCTCCATAATTTTTCCTAAAGCCTAAAGCTGTCCCTCAATATGTGTCTAGTTGGCCTTCTTTTAGACCCCCAAAATCCATTGGCCTTCCTAGCATCAAATTGAATTAAAATAAATTATTACATTTCATTTGTGTAATGATTTATTTACCTTTGCGGTATTTTATTTGAGTAACATTTCAAGGTAGACCATTTCATTTATTTATGTCAAAACCATAACATTTAAATTATTCAGTTTTATTCTTCAGGCAAAAACAGCTTTGAAAAAGAAAAGACTAACCTGAACTTTGGAGACCATGTAACACAAGTAGCTTGAATCTGCTTCAGCAGAGGATTTGGGCTTTTCTTTCTGTATCCCTGGTAATGAAGGAAGAGACGCTCGCTGGTCATCAAGCCGTTTGCCCTGAGTATTGGCCAAGAGGCTGAAGAACATTTGAGGATCTGAACCTACGAGGGTGAAAAGTGAAAACAGACATAATAGTTATATGACCGTATATGTAAAGAATTATGAACATGAAAGTGCAGTTTGTCAGAATCTGGACTTGTCAGGAAGAAAGGGTAGGTAAGAAGAAAGGAGCGACACCATTTTGTTTAGAGATAAAAATGCCATTACAGTACCTGTGGGCGATGCACTTGGTGTTGTCTTGGTTTCTTTGTGTGTCGGTGAGCAGGGGGCGCTCTTACTTGGATCCAAGGAGCAGCGCTGCTCGTCCATGCGTCCACGCTGGCCGTGGCTGATCATAGCCATGAACTTTAGTTGCTCATCAGATGATGTCTTCTATTGAACAACAACAGTGTGTTAAAGAGAAGTCTCAAATGAGGATGACCAACCTTTAATAACACATAATGAAGTAAGTGTGAAATGGTAAAAGAAATCAGCAATGAAAAACAAACCTGTATGGCATTGGAGGTGTCAGGGTGAGAGGGAATCTGCATTGGGCTGGTTGCTACTGGCAGCAGCCTCCTGTTTGTATCTGGAGTACTCTCAGTCAGAATGATCTGAGGTGCAGAAGTGTGGTGTATGTCCTCCCTAAGGTCCTAAGAGAACGAAAATCTTGTAGTACATTTGTCAAGCTACCTCTGCAGTTACATGCACTCTCCCTCTACAATCTGTAGTCTAGTACCTGGTGGCTAAACCCTGGCAATGAGGCAAGTGAAACCCGCTGGTCATCGAGGCGTTGTCCCTGGACATTGCCCAATATGCGAAATAAATCCTCACTGCTTGAACCTGCGGGGAACAGGGGTGAGCCAGGAATCCACAGTGGGACACATACCATACATTGCTGTTGTATTTTTGTTTGTGTATACTGTCCCAACCTGCAAATGTTGTTTTCATTTGTGTTGGCTTAGTAGGACCCAACGTGCAACGCTGTTCCTCCATACGTCCACGGTGAGAAGAATTCATTATGTTGAGCATCTGCTCCTCCTCAGGGAGTTCCTTCTGAACATGATACAAAACAATCAGTCAATGGACGAAACTATCACAACTGATCAGGTCGAATGAAATGAAGATAGTCAATTCTCTCCATTGCAATAAATTACTTATTCTCAACCATTTTGGCTAATGGCCCAATTTCAATCATAAAATAAACTATGATTATGTTTTAAAAATAAAAAAGTTATTTTCTTTTCAATTCGCCACATCATGAGTCTATGTTAAGAACCACTGCAAAAAATTATTATAACATGACAAAACATGACTCAGTTAATCATATCACATACCAACAACACATGAAATCCATTTACCACAGACAAGTGTAACGAATACTTTTATTAGTTATTAGTATTATTATTAGAATTATTGCTTCACTCTTTTTGAGAAATCAGATACAATACTTAAACGCAAGCCACCAAATAAGACAATCAAATGACATAAAAAAGGCCTCATATAATACACTGATAATAACAATGTAACATAACAAACTTTCTAGAATAACACTGATGGATTTCATGTCTTACCAGCAGGACGCCGATGGATTCCATTTTTGACTCCACTTCAGCAGACAGAAGACAAAAAAGGCATCGAACTAGTGGTAAATAAAACGTGCAACAGTATCAAAAGTTGCACAAAATTAATTTCTTCAATTGATGGAGGTTGCATTCAATAGTTCTTATAATATAAACATGGACAATATGATCCGGCTTCGATTTTGCTCCAAATGTATACTGGATATGGCTTGAGTGAATGCTTTTAAATGGACTTTAAGCCCTCAGTATTAACCCATTGCCACTAGGACCCGAGAGCCTGGCCCCTTCTTAATACTGCAATCTGTAATCCCAGATGAAAACATAATCCTCCACATGGAGAGGGATGATCTTTCACTTGTACCTATGTATGTTTTCCTACGGAGCTAACACTTAAAGTTAATGTTTGCATTTTGACGACCCGGCATATGCCAGGTCAGGTTTGAGGCATTCAGGGGCACTAAACTGTCTGCGTAGTCACAAACCTACAGTATCAGTGCAGGACAGAACGTTATCCACTTGTACTATGCTATCATTTAGGCCAGGGATGTTATCTTTTGCTAGGCTGAATGACGAGCAATGCATGTCTGAAAGGCACATGCGCACCATGTGGTATTACCTAAGATTGTGAGGAACAGGAGTGAGTTTTGGGGGGTTACGACTGGACCCTGAGAAAAAAAGGGAAGGAAGCTTTGTTATAAGGAAGGAAGCATTGATATTAGTGACTGATAAGCATCATGCAGGTCACATGGTAAATAGCCTGTACTCAGAGAATGTGAGAAGTAATGCCCTTGAACTATAACGCATGAAACACTAACGGACTGAATGCTTCTTTCCATAGATTTATTAAAGTCAGGAATATATATAGATTGATCATTTCCTCTGCTAGAAGTCTATATACAGTATGTTGGCTGTGATCTTTTTCTTTGTAAATGTGTAATTAGTGTGTAGTTGACCATCAACATTGACTGCCCCAGTAATCAGCAGTGATACTGGTGGTGAATACACACTCCAGTGGGCAGGTAATGTCAGATTGACAGCTAACAAAGTCATTATGGATAAGTACCAATGTGAAACATCCCTTTCTGGCTGTAGGGGTATTGAATATTCAATTCAAGTAGTGAACATTCAAATTGAAGGCAAATTGAGCTGTCCAAAGGCACAAGGAAAAACTAATTTGAGGACTTAAGGTCAGTGGTATTGCCATTTAAGGAAGTTAAGGAAACTGTGGGAGTAATTTACAAATGTTTGAAAGTGCCATCAGTGGAAGTGGAAAGTGCAAAAACGCTGATTTAAAACAATTAAAAAGGCACAATATTGAGTCAATACATTACGTTTCTTTTATTAATCATTTCCAAAGACAACAAAGAAACAAAGACCCACCACACTCACTCCCAATCTTTCTATATAAAAGTACACAATAAAAGTGCAAGATTTCAAAGACAGTAGTTCAGCCATTCTGAGATGAAAATTCCACAGATGGGAAAACAAAAGATGGCACCAAAAGAAATATAAGGTACCCAACTTTAATTCCACTCGATATATTTCTCCCACTGCCTTTCATACATCTAACGTTGCAATTTAGTAGATTATCAAATTCTATGGGAATGATGCAATTTTATGAGTACAACATAAGGGAAAGGGAGATTCATGGTAAGAAAAAATATTTGTGAATTTTGATACGACAGCATAAGGTACAATAATCAAATAATATTAATAAAGGTCTATGTTTAAATTAAATATTTTGAATACAATTTGAATCACAGCAGTAGTATATATACATAATCATTTCACAACAAGCATTACAATAAAACACTCTAAAAGAAATGATTCCATGATTAAATCTAGAATTTGACTTTACTTCAGATCTACTTCAGATTTACTTCCAAGACACTGTGACAAAAGACCAGTACCCGATCATCTCAAAATGAAAGACTCCGACCCATTATCCCAACGTGACCTTGTCTGCCCGGGGTCTTGTTTAAGAATCGGGAGCAGGCACTTGGTCCAAACTCTTCAGGTCGGTAAGGAAGCTGGTTGGGGTCAGGATGTGAGATGAGCCTGCCAAGGGGAAACAAATGGGGAAAATTATACTCATATTACTATTATTATTATTATTAATATACTACTATTACTTAGTAATAGGAGGCGGTAGCTACAAACCTCTCTCTATTGAATTGAACGATTCATTGCAAAAGTTTTTAACTATGCTTACCAATCAGCACCTCCCATTTCCCGTCAGTGGCTCGAGTGACCTCGTAGGCAGAGCGCATCTCTGAGTGTGAAACCCCACCAATCACAAAGATGATGAGCCGAGGGCCAGAACGATATTCTGTTGGAGATTTATGTTTGTGCCAGTGTCCAAAGCGTGCACTGCTGTAAAAACAAAAAAAAGGGGAACAATAACAGTAATTCAGTGACTGGGTCTACACATAAACCCAAGGCCTGTTTAATGAGCTGCTAGTTAATCACATTGGTATGATTGCACTGTAATAAACAATTCACTGTAATAAACAATTCACTCTGTGATTCAGTAGTGACTACAACTTTGACTCCACTGCAGGAGAATGTGAAATGTAAGAATCATAAAAATTTAATAAATCCTAGTAACTATCAAAGATAAACTATAAATGTTTCATGCTAGCAGTAGCCCTTATATCATAAAGTGTATGCTAATATTAACTATTAATTGCCACTGTAGCTGTAACTGGGAAACCACAAACCTTTTCCAAGACTATTCCATGACATATAGCACAATTTCCATGATAAATATTTGTGTCTATGTTGCAAATGTCACATTTTCTACATAGCTGATGTGAATGTCCCAGGTCTTACTTCTGGCTATAACGATCACTTAGGACAGATACTATCAGGAAGGATTTGGGGTTTTGTTCCTTAAAGGGAAGTGGGTCAACATGCAGTCAAGCTTCATATTAAATATTTCACTGGTTGATTTCCATGACATTCCCACATTTTTTCCAGGCCTGGGAAGCACGTTTTTTGGTATTCAAAAATAGATAAATTCCATGACCGTGGGAACCCTGGTCAACAACGTGCAGGCAAAAGGGTCAAAAGATGAGTTAATGACTTTACATTACATTAATGACTACTCAGTTTTTAACAGAGTACTTTGCAAACAGGAATGAGACAAAGCATTGTGCATTAGTAAATGCTGATTGTAGGTCACCTCAGGTTCACGAGAGTGGTTTGTATAAGCACCATAATCGTGATGGCTGCTCCTAGAGAATTATGGGCTATTTAAAGCAAAACTGGCTTAATTTCACCTTTTTAACTCCAGCTCACTTCATTAAAAGCTCAGTTCCAAGTTAGAGATAAAAAAGCTTTCATGTGACAACAATAATCTGTCTGATACGTTTATTATCTTTGTATTGCTCTAAAACAAAACAAAAAATCCAAATAACATTTTCATGGAATATCAGAAAAAAGGCATGTGGGATGTTTAGTGGCTTTCATGTTTTTTCCTTTTTAAACATTTTTACCCTCTTACCCCATAATCTACTTTCACCATTTTATTCACATTGTGAGGTAACACTGTGGAAGTCATACATTATTAAAAAAAATACCCTCTTCTAGCACCCACCTGATTGCAGTCTGGTTTGTATTGATGGGAGCAGGATCGGAGATGAATGGCCACTGCTTTCTGTCCAGTTTGCCATCTATGGCATTCTGGAACACAAAGGAAACGGTGTAGAATCTGACAACGCGCAGCTAAAAGACATACTAGACCAGCTAAAAGACATACTAGACCAGCTAAAAGACATACTAGACCAGCTAAAAGACATACTAGACCAGCTAAAAGACATACTAGACCAGCTAAAAGACATACTAGACCAGCTGCAACCTCCTTCCACTTCCATACCTCCATGATATCTTTAATGGTGGGTGTCCATCTAGAGAGCTGGTAGGTGCTCTCGGTGCGTTCTTTCCGCTCTGGCAGCGTTTTCCCAGCGTTGGGGCCCTGACAGAACAAAACAAATACTAAGGAAACGCCTTTATAGAACATAACAATGTGACTGTAACCAAACTGCATTCGAGGAATTTACCCCAGATATTATGTTACAGCCCAGGTGCTGCAGGTTGGTGATGATGTTGCTGTCTGCCTGTATGTTGGCGTGCTGGATGAGCTTTGTGAGGTTCTCCTCCGTGATGCCTACATGGATAACCACACAGACTCTTCATACAGAAATGGCAAAGCCAATACAAAGATGATTACACAGCTATGCACTCCATTTCAATACTCCCTGTCAAGTTAACCCTTGTCAGTAGCAGCCATTTGGACGAGTATGCTTTTCTGCGCCAGGAGATCATTATGGTTACAAAAGGTTATGAAAGGTATTGGGTAAGTCAGAAATTCCTGTATTGAGGGCCCACCTTTTTTCTTGTGAAATATGTATAGCAGTATGTTGCGGATCTTGTCATAGGCCTCAATTTCATTGTTGAGAAGCACAGGGACGATGCACTTCATGGCATCTTTTAGTGGTTCCCCTTCTGCATCTGACCCCATTGCCAAGTCCTGTGGAACAAACCAGTGGTTAACCAGTGACAATTTGAATTCCAAATTACGAACACACTCAGCTCCACTCCTTATGAAAAGAGACTTTTTTCACTTCGGTAGAACATTATCACTTTTTGCAATCGTCCCTCTATGGAATTTCACAGAATAAAGTAATTCTATGTCACTGTGTCCAAAGTCATATTCTTCATTATGCAATTTTGCCTGTTAGCTGGTGGTGACAATGGATTCACAGGACAGCTATTGTTGGAGGACGATTACTCCTGAAAATGCTATACCAAAGTTAAACATGGCTTTAAGTCACACACCATACATTTGGTGCATCTTAAGCCTTATTATATACACATGATCAGTCAATAGTCATAGAAATATTGTCAGGACACTATGGCTCTGACCGTTGCACTCTTTATTTATTATTGGTTGCTTGTAATGTTGTTGGATCTAGGAATTTAAGATTATTCTACTGTTACACTGACTGTAAGCTGCACTGGACAACAGCATCAACATCAACAAAATTCATAAAATGTTAAACCATGAAATGTAAAACAAAAACAATACATTTCATACATCGAGGCCGTTGACATATATTGGCTACTTTAGTTAGGCTTTTATACTTTATTATAGTTTGGGATCTTCCTCAAATGCAAATCTGAGCACTGTCTGACCTTCCAAAAAATCTCTGGCTAAGCTTTATGGTGAATTTGGATTAAGCTTAATTTGGGCCAATCAACAACAAAACTGTTTGTGTGCAACTAAAACTAGAGAATGGTACAAAATGCACATCAAAATGCACTACAATTAGTGTAAATAATTTGCACGTCATCACACACACAGAGAGATGCGCAAAACAATGTAGAACATGTCTACATGGACAGCTGACAGAGAGCTGTGGCTGCTTGGCATAAGCTGTCCACGTTAGAGCCAACGCATGCCCACGGGATTAAAGAGACAGCTTTCAGCCATGCTGAGGATCCATTAGTGAATCACTCATACAAAGAGGCCCCATTAACACTTAGGCCCCAATACCACAACCATGCATCGCTTATCATTTCTTCTTTGCCTGTGACTCGTGATGCAGGCCTAAATCGGCTAGAGTACACATCCTCAGGGAGACAAAGCATGGCTGTTACATTCATACTATATATATTGGGGTTTGGCAGTGGTCTGGTCCATGGCTTTATCCCACACTGATGTTGATGGATGTAGATGGATTGTGGAGTTGTACATATTAGATTAGATTAGATTAGATTCAACTTTATTGTCATTGCACAAAGTACAAGTACTGGGACAACGAAATGGAAATGGACATATGTGTGTGATGTTAAAGGGCATTACTGTCAGTAGTGGCGTCACAGCTTCCGTGCATTACTGTAGAAGGATGTCCTGTCTCAAGCTCCTTATGCAAGATTACCATTAAGATTCCCCATTAAACATCCGTAGCGTGCCAGTGGTGTTTGGACATACGCTCGAGGAGGTATTAATAAAGATGCTATCATGGTGAGGTCACCTACAGTATGTTGGGTGGGAGGGTACAATTCCGTCGCGGACCCACTCTCCAACATACTTACAGTCAGTGGCGAACACAGTGGAGTTGATCCCTTATGCTGTAAACTCATGAAATTTTTATTTTTAAATAAAAATTAATGAGATAAACTACAGACTGCTAAGTTATTGAGACCTAAATTTCATGTACACTAAGATCACCTGTGCCTTTCTCCTGAAGGATCATGAAAACACTGTTTCTTTCCATGTCTCCAATTTTACATCTACCTGACAACTTCAATTCCACCAATTGTAAAACATTTTTTATAGTAATAATAAAGTTGGACAGTTGCACATCTGTCAAAGTTGGACATGATCCAAATTTGAAAATGGCCATGCTTTTCCATTTCTATCCACGCCAGTATAAGCTGTAAACTGCACCTCAGTACTGACCTGTTCCACCTCACAAAGCTTCTCCAGAGAGGCCTTGAACTTCTTCATGCAGGCTTCTGCTAGGTGCAAATGAGTGGAGTACTGGAAAGTAAAGGTAGTAAAGGTTATGTATTCGGTGTGCTTAATTACCAATTATTAGTTTACAGTTATGCACAAAACACAATTTGACGGCCTATATCCACATTAAAAGAATTCCCATTATTCCCATGGCCCTGAGCAGCTCCGTCAAGTCTTTTTCAAATCTTGAAACATGACAGCCAAAATTCAAATCAGTGACGTCAGCGAGAGACACTTTCTGGAGCTGCTACACTGGAAATGAATGGAAGAACGACTGTGTGAACAATGTGCCAATGCACAGTGTGAATGAATTTACTTGGATATTGGCACATTTTCAAATGCAGAGGGGTTCACACTAAAGTTTAAAAAGATACTATGACAAAATCAGATACTATCAGACTTATCAGATACTATCACAAAATCAGTCTCCAAAACCACTGTGACAGAAGTAGCTTCAACGGTGTTCAAACACTGATTGAACTGTTCAAGAACATATGAGTAACAACAGTGACATTTTTCTCACAGTCGATTCTACCCCTTAAAGTAGAATGATGAGCATGAACTAATATTATACTCACCAAGCTCAGCTCCTTCTGGTACTGAGGCATCTTCTTTAACATCTGAGAGAGATCTTTGATGTTGGCCTGAAGAGCAAAACAGTTTTATCGGAAATGCAGCATAACAAAAGCCCAACCTGCATCGTATACCATTAACATCTGAAACAATAACAGAACAATTTTGTACAGCACATAAACACTCACATTATCAGTGGACATCCTCTTACTCTCACAAAAGTTGCGGAGCAGTTCTGTTACTTTCCTGTAGCAAGCAATGGTTTAGCAAAGGTTACCTCAAGCAGCAGAGTATCAACGTACTCAATCATATCAATATCAATCATACTCATTATATAAACAGGACTTAATGATAATCATTTTACTTCAATGGAGTAACCAAGTTGCAATGTAAATTTCCCCACTGCGGGACAAATAAAGGATTATCTTATCTTATCTCTAACTTTTTTCAACCTTACCAGGTAGAATTATAATTCTACCTGACTACTATACATGTATATTTTAAAAGTCAACCAAATTTATTTTGCAGCTCTTCTTGGCATAAAGCCCAAATTGTTTTTAAAAATGGCAGCGATGATGTCACCCTGCTTAACCTTTTTTTGTGAAAGTACACAGATTTGTCTGAAAGAGGGGAACATTTCAGACAACCATGTCCTCTACGTTCTTAACTAATGGATGAACAACAGCCCTTGTTAGCGAGTCATTTAGGTAAAAATAGTAATGAGCAATAGAATTCATTACTCTCCACAGAAAGTAATCTTACAATGTAACTTGTTACTTTGATTTAATGGCAATATATAATATAGTACTTTAAAAAAAAGCAACTTCCAGCAATGGTTGGCAAGGGTAGCTACAAGGCCAAGTAGCACAAAGATGGGGGTTCATCTACCGTGTCAGACTTACTTGGTGACATCTGCTATGTGCATGTGTCTAAGCTGAACCCAAAGCTCATCATCTTCATCCAATAAAACTTCTCTCTCCTTTGACTGCCCAATGCCAGTTGTCTGGTGGCTAACAAAAAGCAAAACAGGTGTACAAAGTATTTTTAAAATGGTATGCCAAATATGTACACTGACTTAGTCAACCAGGTAAAGAGAGCTGAAGTGCAGCCAGGTGTTTACTCACCAGTAGATGTCCTGTTTGATATCTAGCAAGTCGTAGACCATTGCCTGGAAGGTCAACTCATGTAGAATAGGCGAAATGGCGTCAAAACCACGATCAACAATCAGTAACTGGGACCGTGCCTTATCAGAACCCTAAAAACAAACATTGTAACCAAAACCAGTGAAAGATCAGAATGATGTGGATGATGCACAGTAAAGCAGGATCGAGCCTACAGGCAAGCATGAAATACATTTCAGTTGTGTGTTTGTGAATCTGTCAGTTCGTGAAGTCTTCCAAGCAGTGGACCTACACTTTGTTTGGACCAAATCCTCAGCATCAATGCAGCTATGGAATTTCTCCTATGTGCTAAGGGACAGGTTTTATGCACAACAGTTCAGTATCATTGTCAGACTTTATAAATAAGATGCTCATCAACGCAAACTTGGGGCACTTCAAAGTTCTTTTCAGAATAGATATGATATGACAGAAAGACGGAACGTAAGTGGTAGCACTTAAAGGGAGCATGTACGATACGACTGTTTTGGTTTTGTTTACCGCAGTAACAGTGACCAAAGAATGGCGAATTACTGCGCCGTACCTTGTGGAAATGTGGACTGGT
>CABFOP010089631.1:0-15270 GCA_900683385.1 Anoplogaster cornuta | reverse complement strand
ATTTATTGATTTCTGTCGGGATATAAAGACAATTTCTACTAATATAACCGAAAATGCTGCTCAGAATATTGCTCGTATTACCTTTAAAGTGAATACTTATCAAGTCCTACCCCTTATTTTATATTATATCTATGAACTTACTATTATATATGTAATATTATGTAATAGTGTAATATTATAATGTAATAATATATTATATATATTATACAATTTGAATATCATATATATATTTAACATTATTATTGTATTATAGTGCAACACTTGAATTTAACATTATATATACAGATTCTAATAAGCCAAATTTGAATATAATATAAATAATTTTACATCCCATATCCATCCACAAAACAATGACGATGACATCCTTAGCGTGCATTATTTTCTCGAGACAAACAAGGCCCCCTCCTCCTTCATGTACCGCTCAAACATATGAATTTTGTATAACTTTTTAAACTGATTTATATTTGTGCTCTGTTTGAGTTTTACATCCAGACTGTTCCACAAAGTCACCCCACATATTGAAATATACATACTATTATACATACTAGTATACATACTCTTAAGATTGGTACGAACACAGTGTTTCTTCAAATTAAATTTACCTCTCAAGTCATACCCCTCTGTCTGAGAAGAGTTTTTGAATATTGGCAGGAAGTAAATTATTATTTTTATACTAAATTATACTTTTTTATACTTACATCCATTTTTTATATTATTTACTTTATACATTACTTGTGCAGTCCTAAATTCCACCATGTCCATGAACTTCAAAACAAAAACAGCATATTAGTGTGTTCACGATATCCTACATTGTTTATTGATCTTATAGCTCTTTTTTGTGAAATACATACACACATTTAACAATATATTGTGACTATATTCTGACTGGTCTAGCATAATGAAACAATGCGAACATATATTGATTTTATACCGTCATTTGAATGTCCTAATATTTTAATGCTGAAGTTCACCATGAACACAGTGTTTCAGCAGTTAAGTGTGTTTGTTTTACATTTTGAATAAGCATTGCTTTGCTATATCAATATATTTCAACCATCTGAATATTTTACTGCTTCGACTACCTTCCATTGCCAAGGGGTTTGGATTAGCAAGGTTCTACTCCATGCAGTGAAAATAATTACTTATCTTGTCAGCAAGTTAATTGGCCGGCTCCCTTCCTCAATTCGTCAACTCAGTTTGCTGGGAGACACTTTCCCATTCCACATATTATTGACTTAAAAGGTTGATTTTGTTAATGCAGCTCATAGGAGTACTGGCCAGTGGCGGCTGGCACTGCTGCTGGCTTCTCCGGTTCCTTCCTTCCCTGTTTTCCAACCATCTGTTACAGTACAATTTCTAAGCGTTCATTCAAAATTGGCTTGAAAGCTGCAGCCATTTATTTCAAACAGCCACATATATACCCTTGTTCCAAATCCTGTTAATATTTGTTCACTCCAGACAAGCACGCATATGACCTGGCTAGCAATGTGTTCCACAACAGTACCCCTCCGTGTGTTAAGTAGATATTTATATGAACAGGTCTTGTCAGTGTAATTCTTAGCACCCCCTGGCAGAAAGGAGCTGGTTTCCACTCAATATAAACACAGCCGTGGCACTCCTCATATCTCACGGTGCTGAACAAACTGGCTGGACCCCAGATACGCGGTTTGACCAAAAGCCAGCACACCTTACGTTACCCTTCACCATGCATTTAGACGCCTTGCGAATGCACACAAATTGACGGGTAAGCCGTGATTTTGGCAATACGGAGGTATTTTAAGAGCGTGCGTCTCCCGTTCACTGCCTTCACTCTTCATTAGGCTCATTATCTTGCCAAAGGGAACTCTTGCTATTTTCTGAAAGGGTGCCACCGGTCAGCCCCCTCTTGCCTGGACCCCCCCAGAGCAGAGATGCCAGCTTGTTATTTATCCTTAGCGTGGTGGGAATGCCTGATTATGTTCCTCAGAGACCCATTACGGCGGGCAACCTGTCGCACTCAGCCATTGCCGCCATCCATCATGCAAATGTGGAACACGGACACCACGCACAAGTCTAGCGGAGTCTGCTTTATTATACGCTGGTGTCAGAATACGGTAAAAAAGCTGCTGCTAACAACTCTGGACACTTCCATGAAAAACATCTATTATAACAGAAATGGGACACCGGTGGGTGGGTGTGGAGGGTGCAACGGGTCTCGTATCCGTGAGGGTTTGGTTACCCAGGTTTGACACCCCCCTGGTCCTGCCCCGTACCCCTGCTCCCCGCGGTAGCTGACACAGGTAGCTGAGTCTCGGACAAACGAGCAGGCTGCCGTGTGTTATTCTACCCTCGTCTCTGGTGAAGGAGGTAATTTGCAAATTGGCTTCGGAACGCTAAGCGCCAGGGTTCCCGGGCCATTCTGGAGGCCCCTGACAGCTCTGATATGAATTCCAATGGAAAATCTCTCAAAGCTGCGGCTTGGACAAGTACCAGTGGGCCAGACTTGAGATCCAGAAAGATCCTGGGGGCAGTTTATTCTGATACAAACAATATGTTTCCCCCCGCTCGTGCTTTTTTTCTGTCAGCTGTGCAGATGACCATTTACTGTAGAAGTTGGAGCGCACCCTGGGAACGCCAATCCATGCTGCTGACGTCATGAGCTTACCAAGGCATCTGAGGAAATGGTGTTGCACAACTATTTTCTTTGTAGGATACCATTGAGAACTGGAATCAAGTGTTTTCTTTCATGTACTCAATTTAACTATCTCAACATTTCTTTACTTGGCAGTGAACTCTTTATAAGACGTTTGCCTCGATAAAGATTTGAGCATGTGTGAACCATTCAGCCCTCAACAGGAAGTGTTCCCTTACATTGGGCTTGTGACACTGATGAAGTGTTTATTTGGATGCAATAACAGTGACAACTACACTTTGATTCATTGTTTGCCAAGTGTTGTCCATGTTTTTCATTTGTTGAAACGCCCTAATGCAGCCTTAACACAAGTGCGTGGAGTTTGTAAAGTTCGCACTACTCACACACAAATGTGTCTTCCATCAAATCACTTTTTTTTTCCTGAGCCAAAGGACTGGTCGTATTTCGCGAATCAGTTCTATTTCAAACAATGCTGATAGTCCCATTATATGCCTGATTGTAATTGATGCTTTTGTGCATTTGATTGTATCAAGCTACGCTATCCCCATTTGCGCAAGTAGCCCGAGGCCACGGACCTTCATCATGTGAGCAGGAATCCCAAAAAGAGCACGCACTGCTGCTCCTGTTGTATATCAAACTAGACGGCGGAGAAAATGAACAAAGTCTCCATTGATACCAGAAGTAAGACCCTCGTGCTGCCGAAGGACCTGGGGGTAAACGAAATGCTGTTCAGACTGATGAGGTAAAGACCCGCCTTTATTGATGAAATTGGGCACCAATGACGATACGGCTTTTAAACACATCTCGCTTTTATGATGAAGACACATCGTGGTTGGTCATTTCCAATGTACTGTTCATACATGATAGATAGATAGATAGATAGATAGATAGATAGATAGATAGATAGATAGATAGATAGATAGATAGATAGATAGATAGATAGATAGATAGATAGATAGATAGATAGATAGATAGATAGATAGATAGATAGAGTAAGTGTTTTTCATTCATCATATCAGTGGTCATATATGGGTGGATTTAGATTATGATTCTATTCTAGTGAGAAAAGCAAAGCACAGATCTGGAAGCAATCAGAACAAATATGTTTATATATTTGCCAAAATAATATTTGGTTTAGGCTCAGTATGAAATGGAACCAAGGCCCTGGGTGCAGACTGCTGGTTAACTGGTTAGACTGGTGGTTAACTGGTCAGACTGGTGGTTAACTGGTTAGACTGCTGGTTAACCTGTTAGACTGGTGGTTAACTGGTTAGACTGCTGGTTAACCTGTTAGACTGGTGGTTAACTGCTTACTGACACACTCATTAAGCTGTCAGTTTTAAAGTAGTCATATTTCTTTATTAGCTTGAGCCGCAGTGCTTTACTAGGATTTTAATGATGAGTGGCCAAGTCTTGTGAATATGATCAGTTTTACTACCAGCCTCTTTACTGCTTAACACTTGTCTTCGTGGAAACGTGGTCCCTTTTGAACGTTTTTCATTTGCTCATCTTTTGGTATCATGTGAGAAGGGTTGTTTTTAGCCTGATTGGAGTTCTCCCGAGTGCTTTTGCCTTAATGTTATATACAGTGTACAGTATATTGGCCATGAAATGACATCTTCATCAAAGGACTCCTCCTCCGTACTCTTCCCAGGCATATACTGGGGAAAGATGGAGTTCATTGAGTTGAGAGTAAATATCATGGTAAGTATGCTCAATTTATGGTTTTGGTTCACATCCACTTTGCAATATACTGTATGTAGCCCTTCAGAATAAAGGTAAAATATCCAAGTTTTTTCTTGTGTTTTTACTTCTGTGGGTAATAAACTAACTATCTGCCTTTTCCCATAGTAAAGGCAGACTGGACGCTACACAAGTCTGTCTATATATCTATTATTCATAATACATTGAATTTATTACTCACTGATACTCTATGTATATGATTATTGTAAATGTACTCCACAGGCTTCAGAATAAATCTAAAATAATTTTCTTTCCAATGGTATCACATTTAAGGTGCGACATGCATTACGGGAGAGAACGATGACGTAGCTCTGGGACCTTTGATAAAGCTAAAGGTTTTCTGCTGCAGTATTATATGCTCGGTATTTTATTTTATTGTTTTTTTATGTTTTTATTTTGTTTTACAGATAGGTATATTTGAGTTTGTACTGTATGCTGCGTGCTGAGCCACGTCTAAGTGGCTGAGCCACGTCTAAGTCTATGATTTTCTGTTACGACAGACAATAAAGTAATCTGAATTTTAATCTGAATGTCTTATCAGTCCAATAAAGCTTTTGGATAAGCACTGAAGCGAATGTTTCAGTCAAAGCTGAGGACAAACGTTTTAACAGTGAGTTACAATAATTCTGTGTTTAAGAAAAGTATAAAGTTGGAAAACGGCTTTTGGTTTTACTTTTCTTTTGATAATGATAATGTCATCACATAAATACACAAATAAAAAGATACTTACACTACTACATAGATGAAGAAGAGCTGAAGAGCTTTTACTTGATATACTGTATACTGTAGACCTTTACTTGATTTTTCGCCTGTTTGGCTCCAAGCCCTCAAAATAATAAATACTTAAAGTCTCATGATAATCTTCCATTTAAATTGCAACCAAATAATAAAATATCTTGTAATGGAAACTAATTTCCTTCATTAAATGATTCATGAACTTAAGACTATGTTTACAGGACAAGTGTTTTTGAGTTCACTGAGAGGAGGACACAAATGAATCCATCAGATTTGTGATCACGTATATGGATTTATCATTCAACTAATGTGCAACACATACTGTACTGAAAATACAGATCTTCTTGAGTCTCTGTTGAAAAGTTAATTGTCCACATGTGAGTAGAGTTCGAAATTTCAGGAAATTAATTGAGGCGATTTAGATGTCTGATTTCAAGCCTCCCAAGGGAGTGGAAAACCAAAGCATTACCGGTTACACACATGGAAGTGGACTTCCTCTCCATTTACAAAACAAACAGAGCGGTTGCCTGTTTCTTGGTTCTTGGTCACAGCCGAGGTCAGATGTGGCTTGTGTTAAATCTCCTTGGTCAGACACTTCAGTGTTGGGAATTAATGCTGATAAAGCTGCGATGCGAATGTTGTTTGAATAACTGAGTGAAAAAAATCAAGTTGTGTACATGTAATTGAAATTGAAAAAGTATTCTGTATGTTTTTCTCTGCACAGCATGTAGAATAATAAGGTATGCTTTAGGTCAGTTTCAAGCCACTCTTGACAGGATGTCAGATATATATCTTGAAGAAAATAACCGATTCCTGATTTAAGGTTATTCCTCAACTCCTAGAGGAGCAGATTACTTTCAGCCTCAAGTATTGCTAAACTTTCAAGCAGCTGCGCCTACATTTCAGACATTTTATTTAACGTTTTATAACTCAAAATGTGTTTTCTTTTTATGTTGGAAATTGAATCAGGGCACACATAAATCCTGAGCCAAAGTGCTCCGTTACTGAGAAACATAACTCAGTGGGATCCGTTCCACTTGCCCACTACGATGGCTAGAAAAGAGGCAGTGCCACATACACTACAGCGTCTTTGATACGACCAACAGGAATGGAGTGCATTTGGCCGCTGCAAGTGATGGGATATCCTGTTCTGGCAGATATGTGAACCCCTTTATGTGAAATACTGCTACATGGAGCGGTCAATTGATCGGAGGGTGGGGGCAAAATGTCTCTACAGTTACATGGTGTTCTTTCTTCACAAGAGCCCTAACTTCAAAATAATACTCAATAGATTGCCGTCAGAATTGTCCTCTCAAGCGCGACAGAATTTTCCAACCCCAAATGAGAGATCCCGCCCCCTTTCAGTCTAATGCGAAAATGAATAGGGGTGCAAAATAATTGCCTTTAACTACTTTTTTGCATTCGCTTTGAAGGCTGCAAAACATGTTATCAGTTATTACCACTGAACATATCAAAGAGTTTCTTTGTGTGGGAGCTGTTTCGTAACGACCTCAGGTATGGTTTGACTCACAGGACGGCCCTTTGTGTGACGGACACCTGGAGGAAATGCTGCAGGAGGACGGAGGCGGTGCAAAGGCAGGACTGGTCTGTGGTTCAAAGACTTCTCTTCTCCTTCTGTTTTTACACACAAAACACTCACACACACATACACACATAGAGTCAGTCACTTAAATAGCTTCTGCACAATTCAGGACCATTCATCATTCACACCCATGCTTGTACTCGCCAATGTGTTGTGCAAATATTCATTACGTGAAATGGCCATTGGTCATTCCGACCCGAATCTCGCCCGCGATCCATTTCGATGTATAAGCGCCGTGCCAGTCGCCAGACCTTTGACCTGAAAACGACGTCCAGTGAGCCGCGAGTCACTAAAATGTTCCCCTGGAATTAAAACGTTCCTGAACATGGAATTACATATTCACCACAACTTCCTGGAATTCCCCGGAGATCATGAATCACCGTTGGGTCAGTTAGCTAAAACACTTGTGTGTTAATAAAACATCAACAGCAAATGACCCTTTAAATGAACATCTGTGTACCATATTGGGTAGACTTCCCTGTTAGCTCTGAGCGCTGGAGACCACATGTGAAAGATGTGTAAACCTATTTATTTACCACTGACTACAAAATATGAATCCATCTATGATAGCAAAACACCGGACGAGTTGGGAGTTTACTGCCTTGCTCAAAGGAACCACAATAATATTTGCTGAAGGAGGAGAAAGCTTAACTTTATCATTTTACCTGCCCATAGTTTCCTTGTTGGTCCTGTTGCATTTATATTTGCAATGTACAATAAAATAGCTTAATATCTGGTATACTTAAAAGCATGTCACACTGGTCGGGAGAAGCCGCTGCAACCGGGTGCGCCGCCATTTTTTTTTGTTTTGGGGTGACTTTCATGGAAACAAAACATTGTAATCAACTGATTCCACGCTGAATACTTGGATCATAACATGCGGCTGAAACATGAGCACGTCTCGATACAAACCATCTCCTCATCCTGATCCAATTCAAATGGTTCAGATCGTACGGAATAGATTATCGTGCAAATCCAAATGGTAAACACAAACAACCAACGCTTCCCGCCGCCTCCCCGTTTGGATCATATGTTGACACGCGGTTCCTTCAGGGGGGTGAAGGAGGAGGGAAGAGGAGAACGCAGGTGAGTGAAAGATGTGGAAGGAGGTAAATGAAGGTAGAGGAGGAGGGGGGAGGTGAAAGTGGAGGAACCTGTACTGCACTGTGGAAACCGTCATCACGCCTGAAGATTTTTTGTGTGATGATTGTCTTTCATCAGCATGAAGATGAATTCTCAAATATTTGTTTCAAGGCACTACATGGCTTTCCGTTTCCCCCAGCCAGCTAGCTAGCCAGCCACCATCACTACCGCCTCCGCTGCTCCTCCAGATGTGCCTGAGGTCAGCGCATGACAAATAAACCAATCGCGCTGAGATTAGAAGAGAGCGAGCCTTCGGAAAACCTCCTACGGTGCAGACCTGAAGGGCTTCGTTCTGGACGGCTAAAGAAAGCGCGGCTATGTTTAAAGTCCCGCTCTGAGCCAAAGTGGACCTCTGCTGGTGTGCAGACCTCATCCAAGAGGATTATAGATTTTCACCGTGTAATCATCCGTTCCAATCACAAGATACGTCTTCCATCATACTTACAGGCAATTACATCAAGTCTTTGGTCAAATGTTGAATTTTCGAGAGCTTGTTTATATACAAGAAATGTGAGCTTGGGTTTTTGTTTATGTATTGCAGAGGCGTCCTAAACATTTACCCAGATGTAAGAGTGGTCTGAGCTTAGGGCAGGGAGGTAAATATTGCGGTTGTGTTTTGTTTGTTTCTCCGACCGATCCTTGTGTGTTCCCAAAAAAGAAGAGAGCAATAACAGAACCAACCCATTTTCAGTTGTTGGGGGGATTAAGTCAGAGACGTAAAAGGATCTTCGGAGTATTTGGAAATAAACAGGGAGAGGGAGAGTTATTACTGTTGAATGAACCTTTTTCTGTGTTCCTCCTCCCAATATCAAGGATGTAACGTACATAAAGATACTTTTTTTATTTGTTTTCCCCCCGGAGTACGTCTGGATGCAAGTATTTTATATTATCTTCATTGTTCGGGATGAGTTGTGGCATCACCTGCGGGACGTTCTCACACACTATCTGACAAGAAAGGGGTGATTTTATGACCAGATGAGTTCATAATAAATCCCCCCCCCCACATGCAGCCTCTTACATTAATCTAAAATATTAGTTCTCCGTCAACGTGCTCTCTGCTTACAGCTCGGTTTGGCAGCCACCTTGCTGACTGACATCATCAACAATGTGACACTTCAGCATCTGTGTTTTATCCTCAACATCCTCTCCCCCTGATAGTTCCTTTTACTACTCGATAAAGAATCCCAAAGGTCAACATGGGAGTGAAAACGGGAACGCTAGCAAGAGGTCTGGTTTAGCAATCAGATTTGACTGAGATCCATGGCATTACACAAAACAAGAATAGCATTTGGGGAAATAAATGCAGCTTACCACTTAAAAGGCCCCTGGTGGGGAGGATGCACCATTTGTTATGAGCGTGAAAAAGCAGAACAGATTTTCACTGCTGAGAACCGCTCATCCATCATGCCACGGTATTACAGTGGAGACAGTGGTCATATCTGTAAATGTGATAGATCTTTTTTCTTTCATGGCTACTACTTCAGCCAGGGTTTAGTATTGGATGGGTAGTGAGTATATTAGGAAGAGAATTAGCTACATTTCAAGACGTGATGTATTTATGTGCCTCAGCAGCGATCCAAATCCAAAGCTAAACAAAACTTCCAAACACGACAATGATGAAGTTCTAAAGTGAAAAAATGTTTTATTGAACTTTTGTCTTCCAGCATATATTTTTGCTAAATGAAGTATCCAGAGAGGACTGGGGGTTTAGCTAATCATTTGTTTTCCACAGAACCCAACACTGAAACATCAGACATCCTGAGATTTACAACCAATCTAAACTGAAGGTGTATCTCTGTCAAGGCTTTTGCCTCTGAATTTCTGAAATTATTTCTGAAATGCATTCATTTATTTGTATTTATTATTCATCGATTTATTTGTTTAATTGTCTACTGGTATCTCTCCATAGTAAGAAGTTCACTGATTTTGGTCACCAGGACTGGCTTCTGCAAAATGAGGTTGTTATTGGCATAATGTAATGTTTGGTTAGGTTCCAAAGTACACCACAGACTACATGCTTGAAATATAGTAGAACTGTTGTGAAGCAGAATGATGTGGATCTTCAATATTATCACAGTAACTATTGGCAACTATTTCCCCAATATAAACCTTTATATATGTGGCCTTTGGCCTTCCTACACGGGTTTTCTGTGGTGAGGTAACTGACACACCGCATAGTAAAGTTCCCCAAGAGGTCCTGACATATCATCACCTTCATTTTTAGAAAATGGGCCTTGAAAGGCACACCGGCAAAACAAGCCACACTGTCTGGCTTATTTAGCAAGTGAAATGAGAGGAAGATGATCAAAATATACCAATGTTTCCCCATTTGGACAGTTTAGTATGTTATGTAACAAAATATATAGAATGTTCCTGTACCTGCTTCGATAAATCAAATGCCAATACAGCACTAAAAATCAACAAGGAATGAATTATTGCTTGAAAATCTCATAACATCTCAATATTTCATCCACACCTGGGTGGTTACAAACTGGCAAAAATCATAACTCTCATGTCATTCATCACAGGCTTCACCATCCAACACAAGCATAGCCAAAACCTTTTAGTGTGTTTAGTTTTCCAAACGTTTGAGACGAACTTTCCCATGTGGGCTTTGTTCATTATGAATGAGTTTTGTGCTTTTAAAATTGAACCCTAACTTTCTCCTCTGTTTGTGTGTGTGTGTGTGTGTGCGTGCGTGCGTGCGTGCGTGGGTGAGATACTAAACAGAAGGCTATTTCGCTTCTACGTTAGCATGAAAGGTCAAAGAATCATTTTCACCTCAGACCTCGAACAGAGAGCTACAGCATATTAAAATACTGTGTTTGACCTGAGTTTGTCTCTGCAGAGTACAAGACTGAATGCCCACTATATAAGCATATAAGCAAATCATGTCCATTAGTAGATCATACTAGGAAAGGTTACTTAAAGGTAGTACGAGCGATTTTGAATGTTTTGTTTTAGTTTTTTTGTTTAGCTCATTAACAGCGGCACCGTACATTGCCGAAATGTGGACAGGTGTGGTAAATGTGGTGTCCAGAAGTCCGCTTGAACAAATATAGCTCAGTTACGGTGTTTCAGCAATAAATTCCACATCGCAGCATAGTCCGGCGTAGTCATTCTGAGTGGTGGATTTCCTGAATGGTTTCCTCGGTAGCAGTGACCAAAGAACGGCGAATTACAGCACCAAACCGCCGACATGAAGACGGGTGTGGGAAATGTGGTGTCCAGAACTCTGCTTGTCTGTTGTAGCTTGGTTAGTGTTTTTTAGCGACAACAGTCCTCATCCACCATGGTCCACTCTATTCTACTCGACGTCTGACTTCCTGGTTGTTTCGGAATGCAAGTCGACAGGTAGGTACATCATCCAATCATTTCATTGCAGCCAAATGGATCATCTAATCATTTAATTAGAGCTGAAGGTCAAGTTAACAGATACGTACTTATTACAGTATTACAGCTGCTACAGACACCAGATTTTTTTTCATTGTATTTTCAGAGGAGTTGATTTATTGATTTCTGTCGGGATATAAAGACAATTTCTACTAATATAACTGAAAATGCTGCTCAGAATATTGCTCGTATTACCTTTAAGGTTAAATATTCAGAAATTCAACTGTTTAGATATTCACTATTCTTTTTTCAAATGAGTCAAATATAGATCCCACTTGGTTTGGGGGACCAAACGAAAAATAAGAATAGAAATAAGCAACAACAACAAAAAATCAAGCCATATTTTTATTCTACATATAAGCTGAGACTTGGAAGAGACCTGTTACACCTGCATGAAAGACTAGTATTCACACATCTACAGTCATACTGGTGGTTTGCTTTCATCTGGGACTCATCAGCCATTCTGCCGTTGAACTGTTGAGAAGTTTGGCTGTGATAATCAGCTACTCCTTCTTTTCCCTCATTTCATTGGTCTGTTCCACCAACACCTCGTGCCACAAGACTGAAAATGTGAACTCACTAGGGTGAGAATTACCCAAAGATGGACTGCTTTGTAAATCCATTTATTTGATTTCAAAATGACCTCCCTCTGCGTCAGTGCACTGAATGGCTAACGGATCAACCCCATAAGCATCGCAGCAATGATATTAGAGAAAAAGAGGGTAATCTAATTAACAGCATCGATTTTGCACATTATTCTTTGTTTCTTGAATGCAGCTGACCCAGTCCATTGTGGCTCATAGTGGCCCCTCACCGGGTCGCTCTCTACCCTAAAATAAAAAGCCTGCTCTCTCACTTGTCATTCCATTGCTGATTCAGGACCGGCCTTCCGCTCCTAATTACACACTCATTCATCCTCTTCGGTCTTTCTGCCTCTCTATTTCAAAAACACACCAGTAGGCCGGAATGCTGCGAGAGAGTTCTCATTACAGAAAGACAGCGGTTTGGGAACAGTTCTTCAAACAGACGCTCGGTAGCGGCTTCACTTTGGAGGGATACAATCCATACGGTGTCCCTGTGGGGAAAACACTAAAGCGGAGTTATGCAGCTGAGTGTGGGAAGAAAAGTGTAATAACTTTCACCTGAATGCTTCCGCACCAAACACCATGGGTTCGTCATTCACAGCCCCCCCTTCATTCAGAGAAGCAGGCCTGCAGGGCTCGAGCACTAATGAGGCGGCGGGCATTTCTCTGGCTCGTTACAAACTGCTTTGTGTGGAGCCTTTCTCTTGACTGGAAGCCGCGGCCAGTACCAGCTGCCGTTTTCAAAGTGAAAGGGAATCACAATTAATGATGCAATTATGCTGATGGTATTGCCGAGCTGCCCGTTTCTCTCCCCTCCCACTAAGTATCAATCCTGTTGAAGAATGAGAACGAGTGAAAGCGTCGCTGCTCGGAATCTGAGCGTATATTTTTTACCCCATGCCCATCTGGGGGGGCGTAGATAGATTTCCTTTCCTGTGCAGTCCAAGGAAATGTAAGGTGGATGACAGCAACTGTTTTAGAACGGAGTTTTAGAACAACTCCTGTTTATAGTCACTGAGCTTAACGTGCTAATGTGGAATGCAGGCTTGACAGACAAGTGTATATCCATGTTCTTGCGATTGAATCAAACTTTGGCCGCGAAGTGATCCATTACGTACATACAGTATCAGTGTAGGCTGCCATAGCTACAGACCAAACCATTTGAGCTATTCTGGCAGGACAAGAGCATTTTCCTACTGTCAAACTAGCTTAACCTTTTCCATCCACCTTTAAATAATATTTTGGTCTGATTAAGTCCATTTTCCTGTCATTCATGGGCAGACTCGGCGGTAGGCCTGTGTGTTTTTCAGCAGACCATATGGGCACACCTTGACAACCACCAGTCAATAAAGACACTTGAAAAAGCTCCTGAAAGGACACATGGTACTCGGGAGTGTTTCTCCGTAGGAACAAATGGCCATTTAATGAAATGAGGGCTCTAATTGTGCTCGCAGTTGCCATAACAGTGGCCACGTTGAAAAACCAAAGGGAGAAAGCTTTGTTTTCATTGGCATTTCTACTATCATGTAATAAAGATTTGTGTATTTCTTCAGCCTAATGGTTCCCAAACCCAGTACTCGTGTGTTTTCATTGTGTTTTTTAAATCTACAAAATAGCACCTGGAATTACTGAGCACCACCAACCCAATATGTTAACTCAATGCATCGGCATGTAGTCATGTAGTTGAGTTTGAGAAATCAGCTAAATCAAAACCTGCTCAGTGTCATCCAAAGCACACATGGGCCGCGGACGTTGCCAGTGCCTCAGATGGAGTGATAGTCTACCAACTATCATTATTATAGCAACAGTATGGTGATAATTTTTTTATGCTTGCCAGAAAAGCAAGCATCTTCATGTGCTGATATCAGTAAGAGACTGTAGATTTTCATTAGGTCCGTTTTGAACTGCCATGTCTCTGGTAGTAACTGTTATAGACCAGCTGGTGACCCGTAGGTTACTGTTCCTGCTGCAGCTTCTATCAGTGCAGTTGCATTAGAAGATTGCTTTGTCCATTTCACATTTCTCTGTAATGCACAGTGCTTATAAGTGCTTATAAGTGCTTATAAGTATTTATAAGTTATAGTCGTGAGCTGTTGATTTGTTTTGATTTGTCATTGTTAAGTCCCTTTTCAAAAACTTGAAAACGTGGCGACTGTTGTTTTGTGCTTGTTGTTTGCCTTGGTTTTGGAGTAATGTAGACCAAGATGCTCACAGCTGCCATGCATGGAACTAGCGCTAAGCTAGTTTTCACTTCTTCTAATGGGGGATGTAATTGTATGATTTCTCATGAAATTACTCAAAAGTGAACTTGTCAGATGAAGCCACATCAACTGAAAAGCTCCTTCTATTTAATTCTATGAAGGCAGACTTTGCTAGCCTCTCTAGTTTCATTGCCTTCCACACAGAGTGATGCTGATTTTGATACTGATGCAACACTGGCTGACAAAACATGCATGAAAACACTTAATGACAAGTGTACCAGCCAAAGTAATAACGGCAAAGTAATACTCTGCAGTGATCCCTCTTTAACTATAATTCATAAACATGGCTATGGTGATACTCTGGGGTGGTTGTGTTTTGATTAATCTGGGAACAGCAGTAATTGGAAATGTTACACCTGCGAGTCCCTGCATAATCAGATTATTTCCCATGCCAAGAGTTTTCCATTCCTCCTCATGTCATCAGAGACAAACAGTATTCGAGACCAGGAAGACATTTGTTTGATTTGCTCCACTGTGCTTTGGCGTACCTGCTTGAACAACATGATCATTACCTCATTATGTTTTCGGTCCTGTGTGTCCGTGTGTGTGTGTGTTTCAGAAGGGTTACGCAAAAACTACTAGCCCAATTGACATGAAACTTGGTGGACGGGTGTAGCATGACCCAACTTAGAATCCATTAAATTTTGGAGTGGATCGGAATCACGGGGCGGATCCAGGAATTACTTTTCACTTATAGGAGTTATTCATACTTCGACCACCAGAGGTATTTTTGGGCTTGGCCACACTAGTGGCAAGCCCCTGTACGAGCAAAAGTCGTTTTGAGACCAGTTGTGAGGACAGTTGTGGAAGCCACGCCCACGCCGTACCCGAGGAAATATATGGGCTGTGGAACTAATTAATTTGAAAAACTGAAAAAACACTGTGAAAGGCTCAAAGTTCTCAGCATACACTGTAAAACGTTGAGACGAAAGGTAAAAACCCGGAGAAAAGCCCAAAATAACTTTTTAACTGCTATTTAAATGCACACAGTGCCATGGAAATGCTCTGTCATGGCCTCATCGTCGCTGTCCTCCTGATCCGTCAATCATCCTCTCCTGAGCCTGTCAATCACTATATGTCAATATGTATGCTGAGGGGCCAATTGGTGCATAAGAATTCACCAGAATGCAGTAGCCGAGGGATTTTTTCCCCTTTTTAGTGGAATTATATATTTTT
>CABFOP010089626.1:0-10923 GCA_900683385.1 Anoplogaster cornuta | reverse complement strand
GACTTTTACTATGTTGTTTAGACAGTTCCTGTTCTTCACTGCCAAACTGTTGAACCAACAGATGAAAGAAAAGGTAAGTAGGCTCTCAATGTACGACAAGTACACAGTACACAGAATAGGTTTAGAAACACCAAAGGAGTTAATCCTCTGATGGGCCCGTTTAACTACTGACTCAGTGTTGATATCGAACTTAAGCTGAGAGTCAAACACGGTGCCCAAATATTTATACGAGTTCACAATCTCAACGTCCTCACTGTGAATCATGCTGACAGTGGTGTTTACCTTATTTCTCCTAAAATCAATGACAAGTTCCTTAGTTTTTGAGACGTTTAGGTCGAGGAAACTGTCGTCACACCACTTAACAAAGTCAGGAAGTGCACATTATTCACATTCACATTATTTGCATTCATTATTTGCTATGTGTGAGAACAGCTTAAACGTGACACAACTTTTTTTGCAACTTTTCAGACAGAGATCCTGGATGATGATAAACGAATGGTCAGTGCTGTAGACTATTATTTCATTCAGGAGGATGGGAGCAGATTTAAGGTGAGGACCGCCCTGTGCTGTTATCACTAGCTATGTTAATAACAGTGAATGGGACAAGTATTTTGAACTGTTACCCCTTATACACCTATTCACTTTACTTTGTACAGTAACTACCACCTAATAATACAAACCAAGAAGTGCAACCCCTAACCTCTTCCAATGCCTTAACATATTCTATATTATTTATTTCGACTGTAGGCGGCCCTCCCCTTTAAGCCATATTTCTACATCGCTACTAAAAAGGTAAGTCAAAGTCCTGTCATTCTCGCCCCGTGTGCTCTCTGAGGATGTTTAAGAGTTTACAGAAAACATTTGTCCTTTCCACCCAGAACTGCGAGAGAGAAGTCATCTCATACTTGTCCAAGAAGTTCCAAGGAAAGGTGGCGAAGCTTGAAATTCTCCCCAAAGAGGATCTGGACCTGGTGAGGATGCAAACCAACGAGTGAAGATGTTTACTTTATAGTGATAGTCAGTGATGTGAAGGTTTTTATATCGCTGCTGCTGTCAAAGTGCATCACACACCACAGCCACAATATGTTTAATCTGCACTATTGAGCTCTGTGATGATATTGCCCTTAAGTGTTATTGATGTCAGGGTCTGCAACCGGACAAACATGTCAACAACACTGGCCTGTTCTCCACAGCCTAACCACTTAGTTGGACTGAAGAGAAACTACATCAAGCTGTCATTCAACACAGTGGATGACCTCATCAAGGTGAAGCGTGAGATTTCTCCGGCGGTACGCAAGAACAGAGAGAGGGAGCAGTCCAACGACATCTACACCTCCATGTTATCAAGGTATCTATTAGAATTTTTAGGTTTCCGATTTTCCTAGTTTTCCTCTTGTCGATCCCTGTTGTTGTTTTTTTTTGACCCGATCACGTCCCCGTTCTCCAGCGCCTTATCGGGCGGAAACGTGACGGCAGCAGATGAGGACGGGATGTCAAAGAAGATCTCCGACCAATTAGACAACATAGTGGACATGAGGGAGTACGACGTGCCCTACCACGTGCGCCTGTCCATCGACCTCAAGATCCACGTGGTAAAGATTTGTCTTCTCCGTGTTTTAGGAAGCTCTGACGGTACGCCGGTTTTGCTGTTCTAACCTTTTGAATGTCTCGAATCCTCAGGCCCACTGGTACAACGTCCGGTACAGAGGCAGTGCTTACCCGCCGGAGATCGTACGGAGAGATGATCTCGTGGAACGACCAGTATGAGGATTTATTTACTTATTTAATTTCACACTGCAGCGTGAGGTGTGTTATTTATTTATTTGGATTTGTCTTGAAGAATTTGTCCTTCCCCTTTTTAGGATCCGGTTGTTTTGGCTTTTGACATCGAGACCACCAAACTCCCACTGAAGTTCCCAGATGCTGAGACGGATCAGATTATGATGATCTCCTACATGATTGATGGACAGGTGCATTTTATTTCCTTTGCAGTATTACATTATCTGTTAGTTAGCTATATGTGTCACTTGTTCTGTACTTTTTACTAACTTTTTAGTTTATTTCAAAGGGCTACCTAATCACAAACAGAGAGATTGTCTCTGAGGACATTGAGGATTTTGAGTTCACCCCCAAACCAGAATATGAAGGACCTTTCACTGTTTTCAATGAGGCTGATGAGGTAAGGAGGGGATATGTAGGGTATAGCTGCAGAGTAGTAGATATACTGTATGCAGTATAAAGATGAAAATGCTTGAAAATATTTGACAGTGTAAAAGCAAAAATGTGTTGTGGTAACATGACTGTAATCCCATGTGGTAACATGACTTTGGCTTCAGGCGGCGCTCATCCAGAGGTTTTTTGATCACGTTCAAGAAACCAAACCAAACATCTTTGTAACCTACAATGGGGATTTCTTTGATTGGTGAGTATTCTTTCCCAATCCCTTTGGAGTAATTGTGTATATTGTTTATAGTATATTGTTTAGAGTACACTGTTCACCTCTCACTACCTCTCACTTTGTTTCCCTTTCTCTCAAGGCCTTTTGTTGAGACACGGGCGGCTCACTATGGATTGAGTATGTACAAGGAGATCGGCTTCCAGAAGGACAGCCAGGGAGAGTACAAGGCCAGCCAGGCCATCCACATGGACTGCTTAAGGTTTCCATCCTCCTGTCACTGTAAAACATAGGAAATCATTTTGGTTTTCTTAAGCATACAGTTAAATTCTAACCTCTTATCATTTCAACATGTCTGTTTTCTGTGCCAGGTGGGTAAAGAGAGACAGCTACCTGCCAGTCGGCAGTCACAACCTGAAGGCAGCAGCTAAGGCCAAGCTGAGCTACGACCCGGTGGAGTTGGACCCCGAGGAGATGTGCCGCATGGCCACGGAGGAGCCACAGGTACAGGACAGGACTGTGATTGACATGTCTCCGACCGGGACATGGACTGGGTTGTTGTGAAAATTATTGCAGTTTTGTTGACTGATATTTGTTTGTGCTTCTGTCAGACGTTAGCCACCTACTCTGTGTCTGATGCTGTGGCCACATATTACCTTTACATGAAATATGTCCACCCCTTCATCTTCGCTCTCTGCACCATCATCCCTATGGAGCCTGATGAGGTTTGTCTATTATCTGTTTTATAAGTTGTAGAAATGCTATAAGTTGGGGAATTGCCAACTAGACAGTCCTGTGTGAGAATGTGCATTGATATAATGATATAATGATTATCTGTTAATTCACTTAACCATGAAAAAACAGACTTTTGCACATCCCTACTAGAAATAACACACCCTTTGATTCTCACCAGCTCATCTTTCCTGCTTCGTTTTGTTAACTGGAGGCATGCTCCTCTCTGCTTCTGTTACCAGGTGCTGCGTAAAGGCTCTGGGACTCTTTGCGAGGCCTTGCTCATGGTGCAGGCCTTCCACGCCAACATCATCTTCCCCAACAAGCAGGAGCAGGTCTTCAACAAGCTGACAGAGGACGGCCACGTCCTGGACTCGGAGACCTATGTGGGGGGCCACGTGGAGGCCCTGGAGTCCGGAGTGTTCCGCAGCGACATCCCCTGCCGCTTCAAAATGGTACGGTCTGTTCGAGTTCAACTCACCGCCCGTTCTTTGCTCGACTACTTTTTGCACGATGATCAGGTTTGTGACTGACGCTGCTGTCTGGTGTGTCGACAGAACCCAGCTGCATTCGACTTCCTGCTTCAAAGAGTCGAGAAGACGATGCGACACGCAATCGAGGAAGAGGAGAAAATCCCCCTGGAGCAGGTCACCAACTTCAACGAGGTCAGTCAATCTTGCGTGGTGTGTTTGACTCTCGGCATTTTCACGTGTTGTAAAATGCTTCTCATACTTTGTCGATTAACCCTCAGGTCTGCGATGAGATCAAAAAGAAGCTGATCTCCCTGAAGGAGGTACCCAACAGGATCGAATGCCCCCTCATCTACCATCTGGACGTCGGGGCTATGTACCCCAACATCATCCTCACCAACCGCCTGCAGGTGAAGGATCCCCACACGAGAGAAGAGTAACCAAGAGAGTTAGTAAGAGGTATAGAGATGCACAAAGCTCACGACTCCGTTCTATACTTCCACAGCCGTCTGCTATAGTTCACGAGGCCATATGCGCTGCCTGTGACTTCAACAAGCCTGGAGCCACCTGCCAGAGGAAGATGACCTGGCAGTGGAGAGGGGAGATCAGTAAGTTAGAAACGAGGTACAGTGTCTTCAGGGAATATTTAACCCACTTGATGGCATTTTGTGGTGTTACGGCCATTGTCATTGGGGGCATTTTGTGTAAATTGTTGACAAAAAAATCTCTATTTTGAATTCAAGCTGCAGCAGCACCAAATACGGGAAAAGTCAAGCGGGTTGAAAACTTTCCAAAGGCGCTGTCTTGTTTTTTCAAGAAATAAATATTGTCACACAGTGGTTTGTCCCCGTTTCTTAACCAGTACGACATCTAGTGCAGTAAACCATTGCCTCTGCCTCCAGTGCCGGCCAGCCGCAGCGAGTTCCACCGCATCCAGCAGCAACTGGAGTCGGAGAAGTTCCCGCCGTTCTTCCCCAACGGTCCGCCGCGCGCCTTCCACAATCTCAACCGGGAGGAGCAGGCGAAGCACGAGAAGAAACGTCTGGCGGGTGAGTCCGGTCTGGATCTCTCGAGGTCCTTTCGCAGGCGGTCAAAACGAGGAATAATTACATTTCACGATTATTGAATGTTTCTTTTTCTTCTCTAAGTCTGTGTAGATGTTGAGCTGATGTTGATGATTGAATGCTGCTGCTAGACTTTCTTAGATTTTTATCTTATTTATGTGAATTGGCTAAGCTGTGAAACTGAATTGCCCTTCTGGGATAAATAAAGTTGTCTGAATCTGAATATTTCACTCGCTGCATGTTCACACGCTGAAAGCGGGAATAAGCTATGACTATTTTCACGCACACGGGTCCTGAAAGAGGTTTGGTGCCCCTGTTCTTAGTATCTGGCTCACCGTGTTGTTTTCTTCATTTCAGACTACTGTAAGAGGGCCTATAAGAAGGTACATCTCACCAGGCTGGAGGAGAGAGTCACCACCATCTGCCAGAGGGAGAACTCCTTCTACGTCGACACCGTGAGAGCTTTCAGAGATCGGCGTTACGAATTCAAAGGGCTGCACAAGGTACGTTCTGGAAAGCCTGCCACGTTTATTAAGCCAGTGATCGTAGCGCTGATATCTTACGATGAAGATACCTTTTGAACGCACAACTCTCATTACATCTTTCTGCCAATTCCCCTTTTTTGTGTTATTTAATGAAACTGTTCTCTCTCGTCTTGTCAAAAAATCGATTTCTCTGTGAATCGTATTTGTTATCCAACTGGTTTTCACACTCTTGCTTCAGGTGTGGAAGAAGAAGCTGTCGGCGGCTCAGGACAACAGAGACGCTTCTGAGGTGAAGCGCTGTAAGAACATGGAGATCCTCTACGAGTCTCTTCAGCTGGCTCACAAGTGTATTCTCAACTCTTTCTACGGCTACGTCATGAGGAAAGGGTGAGAGTCAACTTCAGTTTTCATCAGGCGATCTTTGGGTCACGGTCATTACATCCCCTTATCCTATTGTATGCGCAGTTTGTGTTGCGTGTCAAACAGTGCTCTAATGCTGTACTCAACGGTGTCTGGGTGTCTCCACCAGGGCACGCTGGTACTCCATGGAGATGGCTGGCATTGTGTGCTACACTGGAGCCAACATTATCACCCAGGCCAGAGAGCTCATTGAACAAATAGGGTGAGTGCCATGATGATAATGTGATATTTAATTGATCCCTTTTTGCTTAACACTTCCATCAGTTTCTCTAGTCTATATTGAACCCTTACCTGCTCACTCAGTTTAAGTGCATCAGCAAAGTACCTCAAATGTAAACTGAAATATGACGTGATCCATTTGCGCTATTAACATTTGAATTTCTCACCATTTCACTTCTCAGGAGGCCCCTTGAGTTGGACACTGACGGCATCTGGTGTGTCCTCCCCAACACCTTCCCCGAGAACTTTGTGGTGAAGACCAGTAACGAGAAGAAGCCCAAGGTGACCATCTCCTACCCAGGGGCGATGCTGAACATCATGGTGAAGGAGGGATTCACCAACGACCAGTATCAGGAGCTGGTAGACCCCGCCACCCTCACCTACGAGACCAGGGCGGAGAACAGCATCTTCTTCGAGGTGGACGGTCCCTACCTGGCGATGATCCTGCCCGCCTCTAAAGAGGAAGGAAAGAAGCTGAAGAAAAGGTACGACAGACTCCTGACTGAGACCGCGTTTACCTGTGTTAATGGACGTCCCTTGAGAAAGATGGAGATGAAAATGCACATTGATAACGATTTTATGTTTCTCTTATATTCAGGTATGCCGTGTTCAACGAGGACGGCTCTCTGGCTGAGCTGAAGGGGTTTGAGGTGAAGAGGAGAGGAGAACTTCAGCTCATTAAGATCTTCCAGTCCTCAGTCTTTGAAGCTTTCCTCAAAGGTACCACTCTGGAGGAGGTCTACGCCTCTGTGGCCAAAGTGGCTGACTACTGGCTGGATGTGCTCTACAGCAAGGTAATATTCTTAAACAGTAGTCTGTTGTTACCAGTCAGTTACATAACAATCAGTTATTGGTGTGTGTCTTCATAGTTTGGAATAACCTTTGGATGAATCAGTTCAGCATCTTTCTCAGAGAAGAAAGACAAGTTCTCCAATCCTTAGCGTCATCGCAGAAAGCTTGAATCAGTCGTTTCTCCTCGTTGCCCAGGCTGCGAACATGCCGGACACGGAGCTGTTTGAGCTGATTTCGGAGAACCGCAGCATGTCCAGGAAGCTGGAGGACTACGGAGAGCAGAAGTCCACCTCCATCAGCACCGCCAAGAGACTGGCCGAGTTCTTAGGAGACCAAATGGTGAAAGATGCCGGCTTGAGCTGCCGCTACATCATCTCCCGCAAGCCCGAGGGATCCCCCGTTACAGAGAGGTAGGGCAACGGCTCTGGGAAGAATCATTCCCATCAGAAAGGAATTTAAAGGTTTATTTATTTTTGAGAAGCATTTCTTACCTCAGTAGCAGCGAGTGAAGAACTTTGAATTTCGAGCGAATTTCTCCGCCGAACCTGACTGAAGTGTGGACTGGTGTGGGAAATGTGGTGTCCAGAACTCTGCTTGCCCATTGTAGCTCACTTACGGTGTTTTCCCGATAACAGTTTCTGTTGCACCATGGTCCAGTCTCTACTACTCGGACAGGCAGATAGGCCATCCAATCATTTCATTCCAGCCGAATGGGCCATCTAATCATTTCATTTGAGCTGAAGGTCAAGTTGACAGGCACGTAGTCCGCTCCAAATGAAATGATTGGACGGACTTATTACAGTATTGCAACCGCTACAGACACCAGATCTTTTTTTTTCTTTTTTCAGAGCACTTGATTTATTGATTTATGTCGGGATATAAAGACAATTTCAACTAATATAACTGAAAATGCTGCTCAAAACATTGCATATCCTACCTTTAAAGGTCTGCAGTGTATCTAAGGGACCGGACTTGCCGATTCCAACCCTGCGACCCAACATAGAGATGCTAAAATTGGGACGTATGGTCTTTGGCACTAGTTAAAGTCCATTCTAAACAAGCTGGAGTCAACTGAGGCCGGAGTAGAGACAGATGCAGTCGTTTAAATGAGATGAAACAAAAGCATTGATTTAACTCTAAATCTGTAGAAGAGAAAAATAATTCGATTTTTCTCGGCTGCAGGAAGCAGGAGGTCATTCATAAGATCATTCAGAATAGAATATATGGAGTTAGCAGCGCCAAATAAAACCATTTCCAATTAGCTTTCATTAGGTTGTTAAATGTTTGGAGATATCAAGCACTTGTTCCGTCTCTAATAGTATTAGGAGGGAGAGTATAGGGTTTGACAGAAACTGACTCTTGTCTCTCAGGGCCATTCCCCTGGCCATCTTTCAAGCCGAGCCCAGTGTGAAGAAGCATTTCCTTCGTAAGTGGCTGAAGATGCCCAGCCTGCATGACTTGGACATCCGCTCTGTAAGTTCAGAAAGACACTTTTCATGTACTTCATGGATACAAGAGACAAAGGAATGGTTAAACTGTCTGTCTGTGTAATTTACTTAGTTGACATGTTCCTTCTAACATTAAATCACATGTTATCACCATCCCAGATCCTTGACTGGAGCTATTACATTGAGAGGTTGGGTAGTGCCATCCAGAAGATCATTACCATCCCTGCAGCTCTGCAACAGGTAACAACCACACGCATTGAATTTGTCTTGCGCCGTCTGGTTCATCTACAGGTGAAGGTAATATTTTGATTGTTTCTGTTCATCATAAGGTGAAGAACCCAGTGCCCAGAGTGAGGCACCCTGACTGGCTTCACAAGAAACTCCTGGAGAAGAATGACATCTACAAGCAGAAGAAGATCAGTGAGCTGTTCACCAGTGAGGGCAAGAGACAGGTAGGGTCACCAGGGGACATCGGTGGTCCTTCAAATAATAATCTTGATGATTTTATTTTATGAAGTACGGTCTCTCTAACCACTAGTTCACCCTCTTCTGCTCTGTGTCTTTCAGGTGGCCCACCAGCCTCTTCAGGCAGGCCAGGCTGCGGACATAGAGGACTTTGGGATGCCAGCCAGACCGCTGCAGCCAGCCATCCTGATCAGCACCAAGCGTAAGCGGGCGTCCCAGGGGGAGGACAGCCAGGTGGACTCTCAGGATATGGAGCTCACCCAGTCCTGGAGAGAGATTCTGGGAGCACCACCACCCATGGGAAAGACCCGGGTAGGCAGGCAGCTACAACCACACACTCTGGCTTTTGTGCGACTGTCGGATGTGATCATGTGACTGTCGGGTTGTCTTTTCCATCAGGTTCCGAATGTGTTTAATACACTTTCTTATCTTTTAATATATTTAAAATGAGATGAATAGATTTTTGATTGATATCTAATTTTAATTTTTGTTTGTTAACCCTTGAAAAATAATAGCAAATATTCAAAACAAAAATTGTATTGTCTCTAGTTTTAACAGCTGGGATCTCTCTTCACAGGAGGAACATCTAGTGTGGCTGCGCTACCATAAGAAGAAGTGGGAGCTGCAGCTGAGGCAGAGGAAGGAGAGGAAGAAGAGGAGGAGGCTGCTGGATGGAGAGGCTCAGCCTGTAGGGGGCGGAGTCATCAGAGACGGCCCCACCACCGGCCTGGGCAGCTTCCTCCGCAGGACAGCACGCAGCATCTTGGACATGCCCTGGCAGATTGTACAGGTGGACCAAGCAAACCGCAGTAAATAGAGACTAGTGTTGTAAAATACCAATATGACCAGTCTTATCTAACTGGGATGTCCCGTTTCCTGTCTCCCAGATTGCAGAAACCAGCCACCCTGGTCTGTACAAGTTGTGGGCTGTGATCGGAAATGACCTCCACTGCATGAAGCTCAACATCCCACGGGTTTTCTACGTCAATCAGAAGGTCCCCAAGCAGGAGGAAGGACCCACATACAAAAAGGTTCATAAAGCTAGTACAGAAGAAAAAAAATCCATAACAATTACTCTGCATACTTTGTAAGCATGTGTTATTGCAACACGTGGACAAGTTGTCTTCTGACTTCAGGTGAACCGGATGCTGCCTCGCTCCAACATTGTTTACTACCTGTATGAGTACTCCGTACCAGAGGATATGTACCAGGAGCACATCAATGAGATCAACGCTGACCTCTCTGCTCCGGACATTGAGGGGGTCTATGAAACTCAGGTACGATATATATATATAGTGCTTTCTTATTGGCATTATACTGAAGAATGTCCCTGTTAGGTAGATACAGAAGATGAGGTGTTGATGTGATCTCCTGGTCCTCCTGGTCTCCTCCAGGTCCCCCTGCTGTTTCGTGCCCTAGTGCAGCTTGGCTGTATGTGTATGGTCAATAAGCATGTTGTGAGGGACCTGGCCGGCAGGGAAGCAGACACCTTTGACCTGACGCATCTGGAGATGAGGTCCCTGGCCCAGTTCAGCTACCTGGAACCTGGTACGTCTCCTACGCTGGTCATATTAGTTTGATGTCAAATTTCATGGTAAAAACAATATTGTTACTTGTTTGGGGTTTTTTTAACTACAGAGCAGGCTGTTTCAAGCAAGCAGGGTCAGACGTCCCTCTAACCTGTTGTTATGAAGAGCAGTAGCGAGGTTAGAAAGTATTGGGTGTCATTTTCACCCCCATGTCATAACCTGCTGTCACCCAACCCCTCTGGCTCTAACATGCAAGCTAGGTTTCTATATAGCTGCTCACCAAAACAGCAAAAACGATAGTTGGATCAGATCCCATGTAATGGTAAATGTGGGCTCACAGTGGGCTAAGGTGCACAGCAAGCACACCTGGTGTCATGGGTTTGAATCCTGCTCAAGAACCATTCTGTCTTTCTCCACTGTGTGTCGTCCAGGGAAATACCTTCATAGAAATGCCGTAACAGTAAATGTTGGAAGAGGTTTTACATCACTGTTTGTTGTTCTTTCAGGGAGTGTCCGCCACATCTACCTGTACCACCACAGCCAGGGACACAAGGCTCTGTTTGGCCTGTTCATCCCTTCACAACGTAAAGCTAGCATCTTTGTCCTAGACACAGTAAGAACAACACAACTGTTATTTCTTCCACTGCCATCCTATTGGAGTTTTGACTTGGATGTCTTGTCAACTGAAAAGTTAACATGTGAATATACTTTGCATATACTCTATTGCTCCCCCAAAGGAGAAATTCATCTTTTTCACTCCACAGTGAGTCAAAGTGCAGGGGCAGCTACAGAACGGCGCCCCGGGAGCTGTTGGGGATTCGTCATCCTGCTAAAGGACACAGCCACAGTAGAGAGTAATGCTCAAGGTGTGTCTTTATTTTATCCCCTAAGGTCCGAAGCAACC
>CABFOP010089615.1:0-15384 GCA_900683385.1 Anoplogaster cornuta | reverse complement strand
TCGCTCACCCCTCACCCCCCAACCCCACAACCCCCAGTTCATTAGTGCTAGAGCATCTCAAGAGAGGTCTGACAGTGCCTGCCTAACAGATTTACAGTATTTGGGTGAATGCGTTTTGCTTCGAGGGGTGGCAGCTTGTCAGAGTAGAGTGACTATTGGAGCTGTGACGGCCATTGAAATGTGAAGCATTTAGGTAGTGGCCGTTGGCCTCTGTGGCCATTTCTGAAGAGTGATATGACAGTGGCAGTGCACAGACCTGACAGATGAGTGTCTTCTGAGTCCATCCCCTACTGGGCAGGTGAAGCCTTCTAATTGGGGCTGCAGCAGAGAGGCAGCACCAGTGGCACCCCCAGAGATTTATCATAGGGGTGGCCAGATGGGGCCACTGAAAATCTTTGGGTGTCACACCAAAACCAAAAGCCATAACTGAATTACAGGAATTCTATTATGCTGTAGTATTATATAGGCTAGTTGAAAACGATGTCAATATGAGAGGTAAGGAATCACATACTGATATACTTTGGTTTCTTATTTTACAGATAATGTTACTAATTATCCGATGTTACTAATTATCCGATTGGTACAGTTAACATTTTGAGTTCCACAACAATCCTATTTTAATGTGTATCTGTATATACATGTGTGGCAATTCATTGTTCTTCAGTTTGTGTTTGTAAACAACAACGCAATATCATGTATAGTGTCTGCCAATAGCCTGCTTGCGAGGCGTTCAGGGAACATCTGTAAATTAGGCTACAGAAAATTACCTGGGTTACAGAAGCATATTATGCATACTCAGAAGCATATTATGCATATGCCACTCGCGAGGGGGGCCAGCGATTGTACAGTATCAAGGCTAATTCAAAGTCGGAGTCCACACGTACATGTCCGCACAAAGGACAATTTTTGTGACCATGCGTACCTAGCATACCTCGCGTTTGCGTACCGGTGGTCACACAAAACATGGCTCGGCATGCTGCGCACGCGCAGTGTAGCGTTGGTACGCCTGAACTATGAAAGGCAAACGACTGCGGACTGACCGTCCGCGGTCCGTCCGCACAGTGTCCGCAGTGTCCGCACAGACTATGTGAGCGCCTTCAGGGTGGCCGTGGCCCCCCCTGGCCCCCCCTTGACGGCGCCACTGGGCAGCACACATGGACCTCAAGGGACTTTGTCACACTGTGGCTGACTGCTGATGATGCTGTTGCATGGACAGGGCAAGATGGAGCAACAAGGGCTTCCAGGGGATGGCTTGTTATATTTCATCTGAAGCACACTGCTACTGAGACCAGGATGCAGTGTTTTAGCGCCCGAGGCTCAGAGCCTCACTGTCATGGTATGACACAGTTTTAAATCGAGAACAACGTGTTGGTCTTGAGGCTATTGATGTGGATGTGATAATGCAGGTGATTTACTGTAAATGTTGCTCATGGTGTTTTTCTTTTTCTCTCTCTCTCTTATGTATGCACTGGGTACTGTGTTGATCCATCCATCGTCAATCAGGTGAGTAACCTTTCTAGATATTGTTGTTAATGTTAACTGACAGAAACGATGATTAGGTTGGTCTGCAAAGGATTTCCATTTGGTTTTTAAGAGCTTTGAGGTAAAAGTTCTCAAAGTCAAGGGAAATGCAATCCTGTAACATCATCAAATCACTCAGAAAATATCAGTCAAAATAAATAAAAAATAAAAAATATGATTTTCCTTCATCTTGAGAGCTTGTGAACTCAAAACAACAGAATACAAATCTTGTGAAATTATAGTTAAACATCGAATTTGCCTGATAACCTAAAAGTAAGAAAGAGAAAGAAAAAGAAGAAAAGAGTAAAGCGGACATCAGTCCATAACCATCTCCCATTCCACTGTCCCCCTCAGCCCCTCCCGCTCTCCATTCTCTGTTTTAACAGTAGGATATCTGATTAGCGGCCTGTAAATCAGAAGCAACGCATCACTCCATTGTAGCGGTAACAATGACTTCCCAGTCCTCATTCCCATGTAGCTAGCTGAGGTCAAATCATCTGGTCACCTCCCAGCTGACCTGTTATACCTCCTCTAATAAAGCTCACTAAGGACAGATTCAAAGACTCCCCATAGTCATGCCTGCTGTTGTTGTTGTTCCGCCGTGATGTATGGGCCTAATATTCAGTGCCGCCAAGCCAAGAATATATTGTAAGACAGTTGTCTGTGCCTTGGGAGAATCTGTTTTATAGTGGCGAGTACATTACATATTATTGAAAGAGTAGACAACATGGTCCTTGAGGCTTGTTGGTTTGTGGAGAGACTTGGGAGGAATTATAAATCTGCTGGTGCAATATCCTCAAGCTTTAAGAGGATTCTCGCTTTGTTGACAGTATGTTGAATCCTGATTTGAAATTAGAATCAATCTACTGTCTGACCAGCCCATTTTCCTGTGAAAACTACAGTACTGTATGAAATTTAGTTTATGAAAGCTGCACATGTTGTTTTTCTGTATAGAAAATGCTGTCGTTTGTGTTTTGTTTTTTTGTTTTTTGTGAGTGGTTGAGAGTATATTGTGCCAAATAGCTAAACTGTCACCACTAACACTGGCAAAGATTTTAGATTATTCTCGGAGAACAGAGCAGCATATTGGCATTTTACTGCATTGAGGATTTGGCTCATAGAGATGGTTTGATGAATGCCTTGACACATCTGTGACCATTATTTTAGAAAATTTCCAGAAAAATCAATAGTGTTTGCTGTGGCTGCCCGAGGCAATGATATCCATGAATGCTTTATTTACCTCTTTATGCGTGAAGATTCAAGGCACTATTCAGTGTTGACTAATGAATGAACTGCCCTGCCAAACACTCCAGCTATGGGGCACAAGAGTATCTAATCACCTCCAAATGTCACTCCGGCTGTTTCCCATTCATATTCCATTCGCCCTCCGCCTCATCAATAATAGGTAAGGACTGAGCTCGCTGGAGAAGTAGCGGGGAGAATGTGTGTCCCTGTGCCCCTGTAAAAGCCCGTGGAGGCCTGGAGGCAAGGATGGTCACTAGCCTTCTCTCCCTGTCTTTCCGAGTTAATGAGGCAGATGTCAGGTAGGCCAAAGGAGCTCCTCCTAAGTGCATTGAGTGTAGGGCCAAATCAGGGCCCGCCTCTATAATTGGCACCTGATGTGTCGGATGAGCTCAATGCGCTGACATTCATTACACTTAATAATGCACTCTAGGCTCCATGTGCCCCCCTCTAACCAGCTGTCCGCTCACATCCCTAATGTCATTAGGCTTCAAAGCCAGGGTGTCGAGCCCTGCTTCTGACATGGCTCTTCTGCAGTGGAGGAGCATGCAGGTGCAAGCTATTTGTTCACCAGTTGGTCCTGTCTGCTCGGCCATCCGTCACGCCACCGAACTGAAGTCATGTAAGGCTGAAGAGGAATTTATTCCAGCCGCATGTAGATATACCCAGGGCACGGGCAGCGCATTCAAGAGAATGTTTGATTATGACTTGCTGTCATGTGGGCAGCATCAAGACAGCCTTATCTGGCTGAAGCCTCCCATCATCATGTGTGCCGCTACTGAGCCATGCTGTTCCTGCTGCCAATCAGAGCCCAGTGGACTGATGTCCCTGCCAGGATGGCGAGTCCTGAGCACTCTGCTGGCACAGTCAACCAGCTTGTCCTCTCCTATCAGGCTTGAGTTCCCCAGTACTGCTGCGTGTGCAGGAAGTGTGTCTGGGGAGAGCAAAGCTCCTTCAGCTCAAGGATCACAGGCCCTGCTCTGGTAGAAAAAAGAGCCATCTCCGATTCTGCCCCTTCCACACTTTCTTGGCTTGGCGTGCAGAGGGGATAGTCCAGTAATTGCGTTGCTGCTTACACTTACACTCTTGTTTCCTCCCCTTCTCCATGCATGAAACCTATGTTGCATCATAGTATGATCTTTACAAATATTGTTATGCTCTGTATTAGCAACATATTGCACACTTTGTAGTAATGTACGTAATGCACGTAATGGGACGACTTGTAATTGCCTCGGAACCAAATAGTTGTTTCATCGACATATAAAAGGCCTTTGCTTTTCCTTTCCTATGCCATCAAGCTGATATGAATATGAAATATGAATGGATTCAATCATATTCATTGAATGTTTCCAAAATGAAGGTTAATGTTTTTAAATTATCTGAATTTTCTGATAACTTATCTTCATCAAAAAGCCAATCAAGTGTGCCAATTGAATGTACTGTAATAATCATTTTAGTTTCCTGTTTGTGCAACAGTGGTATCACATAGTAGCTTTTATTCTCTTAACTAGCATTTAGGCTTATAGCATAGACATAACCTGACAACAAATAATGTTAAAGGTTTCACCACAACCAATTTATTTAAATTGGGGCTATTCAGAAGGCAAATGCCCCACATTACCATGATGCATTGAGTTTTTATTCATTAGTCAGTGAGAGAGTTCAATGATAGTTGAGCATCTTGCGGCAGTAGGATAGTAGAGAAAGAAATCAGATGCATGTTTTGCCTCTGATATTGAACTGCACAATAAAGGCTGTCAGCAAATTCTGGGCAAAGTGGAGCAGCGGAGACAAAGGAGAGATCAGAGGCATAGATAATGACTAGTGTTGTTTTATTAATCCGTGAGAATGAATGCTGACCACTGTTTGTTTGTGTTTGCAGTCAGAGCTGTGTAATTAATTCCCTTCTGACTGCCAGCCAGTGTCGGCTTCTGACATGAAGGGAGGTCCAGTTTACATCATCCGGACAGCGTTGTCTTATTTCATAACACTTGTTTAGGCGACTCCGTGACACCTTTGGAAAAGTCAGAATTTAAAAAAAGAAGTGTACTTTCCAGAACATAAAAGAATAATCCTTGTCATTTTCATATTAAAAAATGTTTTGCTACTCTCTATCTCCGATGGATATAACAATAGTGATTTAACCTCTATCCAGTTCATGAAAGGTTTTACATTTGCTGTTTAAACACCGTGTCTAGTAGGTCTTTCCTGGGAAAAACCCTCTGATGGACAGGAAGTGAGGTGTTTTATCTTTCAGTAGCAGAAACAGAGAACCAAGAAGAGCTGGGTCATTAGCAGGCGCCACCTACAGAAACTCAAACTTCATCAAGAGAAAATCCAAACGAAAGGACGTCACAGTACTGGACACACACACAAGTGCACACAAATGGAAACACCACAGCAATGGAGCTCGCAGATTACCGTTTTAAAGCAGACTGGTAGCCTACAGGATTACCGTTTGTTAGCTTTGTAGAATATTTTGCCGTCATGTATTTTTAGAGACGGGTTGCATGAGACCAGGGAGCCGAGATGAGACAGCCGTGCCCTCTGTGTACTTTTGCCCTCTGTTAAACTTGGCGATGAGTCTCACTTTCAAGTCTGCCGAATGTGGGTCACACAGCTCTCTGCCTGTGGTCTCTGTGGTCTTGCTCTGCATAAATAACAGCACATCAGCCGCTACTTCAAACAAGCTCCACAGGGCTGAGACAAGACTCACTGTGCCAAACATTGGTGTACGCTTTCTTGTTTCTTCAACTCTGTCCACCAAAGGGTTTTCTGGACACTTGAAGAATTGCTAAATTGTTGATATTGGGGCGAAACTGCGGCTGAGTGAGTTGTAGCACTTTTAAAGCAATTCTCAAACTGTCTGGTGGAGACTATTACTCCAGTTGGACATACATACAGCAACCTGCAATATATCTTAATGTACACATACTGTGCCTTTTTTCAAAGTGGCATTCCATCAAAGAGCTCTACGGCGTCATCTGTGTCAAACCAGAAACATCTTCCTCTCTTCCTCACACCCTTTCGGCAACCTCTGCATGGAGGATAACGAGGCCGCCAGTGGAGAGGTAATGTTGAATAAGTAGGATCCTCTTCTGGCTCTTGTTATGTGTCAGCTAAAGGGCGTAAAAACTTTGGCAGAGCTGTCCAGACCAACGCGAGGCGGACATATTTTTTACTAAGGCCTTAAGCCCTGTCTCAAAAAAAAAACATCTTTGTCTGTCACGCTAGAAAAAATCCTATTCTCCAAGTTTCTGGCCCAAGACTGCTTTAAGGGGCTGTTTCAGACAAAGCTGCAAGTCTCGATGACGTGGAAGTGGTAAGCTGAACTGGCGTGAAGGTCAAAGATGACAACTTCAAGCTGGAAGTTCAATGTCTTCTGGCAGATGGTGTAAGGCTGAGAGACTCACGCATTGGATTGAAATCCCATAAACATTAAATTTCAGAATATAATGCAACATTTGTCTAGGCCAGGAACTTGGTTGTTCCTCAAACAATCTATTTCTAGATCAGCAGCAGTGGAATTGGCATACTTGATCACATTAATGTTTAATGCCGATGTCGAGCATAGTGACATATTTTTGGCATTCCCCACAGCAGCAGTCGTAAGACAAAAGCAGAGACTTTGCTCTGTTCACAACATACTGGTTGACTGTGATGCATTGGGAGTGGTCGTCACTTTAGCAGCACCACCGCTGTTTGAACTGTATTGAATGAGTGAATGAGTTGTCTGATTAATGACTCCATGTGCATGCTAAATTAATTAAATAACTTGCTTCAAAAATGTTTGGCTTAGAGTAGTAATCTGCAACATTTTCATATAAATAAATATCTGTTGTGCTGCTCTACCGCTGATTGACGTAGCACAATGGTGATAGTCTCACTCAGCCAGACCTCGGCCTGGCAGAGAAATCCATCATTCTGGCATGGAGGAATAAAATGCCCCGGGCTGTTTATTTTTCTGAAAACCAATCACAGTCGTCCAGGGCGGGGCTTAACTCAAGACGCAGTGACTTGTGCCCTTTGAAAATAGTGTCAGGGGGGAAATCTTTTGTTGGTGGAACGTACGCAGCTAACGTGCTTTTCTTAATAATCCACAAGTTCTGGTGCACATTATCAGTCAACACAGTCACTGCACATTAAACATTAAGAAAGGTTAATTGAACATAGCTTTTTATTTATGTTCCTGATTTAATTCTGTAAGAAAAAAAAAATCAGTTTACAACACAAAGATGAAAAGAGCTGTTTGCTACGATATTATTATTAAACACACTTAATGATTGTTCTGAATAAAGTTTCATTGATAAAATGTTTATAATGCCTCATTTTCTTGCTTTTCATTGGACCATCCAACCATAAAAACAGAAATACATTTTCTGTATGTTATGGGAATTTCTCATGGAAAGTTAAGTTACATTTATGGATTATTTATCATTATCGCGAGAAATGGGTCAAATTATCGCGATGCAGATTTTTTGTCCATATCCATAGCCCTATTCCCAAACACTCTCAACCAGATTTCACTCTGTGTTGTCTGACGTCCACTCAATCATTCATGTCTGCGCTGACTCAGCAGTCCTCCGCAGCAAACAGACACACATCGACAGATCCGCGGGAGCGATCAGGACGTTCAGAGACCGGTCCTCTCTGTCAGCTTTTCTCTCTCATTTCAGGCTCAGTGCAGGGGCGAGTGGTTAGCGGGGAGGCTGCAGGGAGGCTGCAGGGAGGCAGCGTTGAAACGGCATATGTGATTGCATCAGGCTGTTTGGTAGGGGTGAACTCAGGTGCTAACTATAGGCTGAGGCCGGGCTAGAGCTCAGGCAAGGTCAGACGGACGAGCACACACATGCACGCACTCACACACACACACACACTTTCCATTCTTAATTAGCATTAATCACTGGTCCTTTTGTAAATGCTGCTGGCTGTCAATTATCAATGATTACACACTGTTAGCTGCTGGGAAGGTGACATGGGTCAAGCCTACCTCATTTTCACTGGACATTGTTCAATAGAAACCTGTGGTGGTAATGGCAAGGAAAGTAACGTTTCCCACACAGTTATGCTAATGCCCATTATCTATCAATTCTTACCTCATTGAAATGTTTTCATATGAGCAGTCGTCACCATGTCAGGTAGTTTGGGTCAAGTGATATGTGATAACCTCCTGTTGTTCTCCGCTGGGTCCCGGTGGCATTCAACTCGATGTAAGCGGTTAATTAAATGATAGATCTCATCAATCTGTGATGATCGGCGTATTCCAGGCGTTGTTTTGTGATAAAGAGCTGTAATCTTTGTGTTTCCCAGAATTACTTTCGACAACCCGCAGAGAAGAGAGGTTCTCCCTCTCTGCGCTCTATACATGTAGGTGAAGAAAGCGATAATATAGGGTCAAAATACACAATCCCTGCAAGTTTCTTCAAAATCGGACTAGTGATGTCTAAGATAACACGTTTGAGTTAAAAATGTTGACCTTTAATGATAGTGAGTGTAAATCTTTAAATGCTGGAACAGTGTCTGAGATATCTAAGACATACACAAACAGACCCAATCCTTAGAAATTGGTGTCTCTTCCTTTTCTATGATGGATTTCTCCCTGTATGATGAATGGTGAATGTCAGTGCAAAATGGTGAACACCAAAACCTGATGTTTACCGTTGATGTTTCTGATAGCTCAAAAGGTTTCTGCTATCGAACTCCACCGTAGCTGTGCTGGAAATACCTCAATGTGAAGACACGTCGTCTTATACAGTGCTTTTGGAGGGATTTTTCCTTTAAAGATCTTCTTTTGGTACCGGCACTAATTGGGTCTTCCACAAACTTTATTGAAAATCGGGTGTGGATTCAATCGGAATGGCACACATTTTAGTAATGAGCTTAAAAACATTTGCTTAGCTTCTTAACTGCTGAAAAAGACACAGCTGTACCTGCGGTTAAGAATGCAGCAAATAGCTGTGGGGAAGAAGGAAAAAAAAGATAAATAATGGAAGCAGAAGGCAAAGTGGGGATTTGAAACTAATTTGCATTGCACGATTGATTTCTCGCAACTACCCTGTCCGCAATGTCAGTCATTCCTTCTTTTGAGTTTTAATTAAATCCCCGACTGAGTTCTGTTCGAATTTCTGATTTGAAGCTGCAATCAATGGCAGCCAAGTGTCCAAAGATTGGCCCCCGTTCACTAAATCAATTCCAACAATGCTTCCAGGCCTGGGTCTCTGCGGAGGGAGTCGGCCTACACAATGGGTGTCAGAGGAGATAATATCCACCCAGTTGTAACCATCTCATCCCTGCTGGGGGGAATATTTCACTGCCAGCCTATCAGCTTTCTTTCTTTTTCGCTGCCTCCTTATGATATGATCTCATTTTACCAAATTATAATGTAATGCAGATCATAATGGATGGTAATGAAGACTGAATTAGTCACATTTTAATGGATATGATGAGATGATATGAGCCTATATATATGACGCTATACTTCCCCCTACACACAGTACTACATACTGTATCATTTACACATTCATGAACATACTACATATTACATATTAATATATATTACTAACTACATACACATAATACATACTACATACTACATATACTTTACACACACATAGCAGAAACTATTAACATACTATGGCCAATTAAAATGTGACTGATCTGCATGCCAGATCTATCCCTGTGATAAAAGTGATACAACAATGCAGACTGGGGGTTTCATGTAGCAGCCTATATGAATTGGACATGGAGGACCCGGGTGCCTGCTTCCCCTCATTATGCCTCACCTCAGGCAGGTTCTGTTTTTGCATTTTTAATGAAATCGGGCACGAGCAGCACCTTTCATTTCACATTCCGCATTCCTTCATGGACCGAAGTCATCTGTCAGAGATGATAAACTCCAATTTGGCGAGAGGTCAAGTGAAATATTAACAAGGGCCTCCAGCACACCACCCAATCAATTACTAAATGATATATTCATAAATCAACTGAACGGAGCTGACAGCCGAAGACGAAACGCTTCATTACAGTGGGATTGGCATGTTAGCTTTGGGAGCCGGTTAAGGTTTTGTTTTCATCTTTGCTAGTTCTCTGCATTCATTACCCATTTGCTTTGATTCAGGGGCAGATGTGATGGAATGGTTGTTGTTGATTTGAGTGAGGCAAATGTAGGTGACGCGGTGTCTCAGTGGTTAACACTGTTACCTGTGAAGGCTGCATGTCTCCGCAAACATTCAGGTGGATTTGAGCCTCTAAATTGCCCAATTCAAATTGGCATGTGAATGTCTGTCTATCTGTGTTCGCCTTTTGATGGACTGGCAATCTGTCCAGGATGTCTCCCTGCCTTCCACCCCAATGCATGCTGGGATAGGCTTCAGCCCCCTGCCTCTGTGAAAAGCAACAAGGCAGAGAAGGAAAGGTAAAGAAAATGAATGGCATGTAGAATGCAAAGTATTGCTCTGCAACTTGAGCTACAGTCACGCCTGGAAATAAAAACTCCACCAGAGCCGTCCCTGTATAGGTTGCATCAGTGCATAGAATCTGTCTGGTAATCCTGGGAGTACAACTGAGGTGCAGGGTGTTAAATAAGATTGATCAGAGTCGCCTCAACTTGGGTTTAGAGGCCATTTCCCCTGAATCCCACTGTGGGCCCTCCGTGGCCCCTATCAGACAGCTTGTAAATAAATCAGCCACAACCGCATGGCTCTCGTCTTTTGAGATTCAATTTACCTCACGACCACTGAGCCACTGTGCACCTACCTCACATCGGGAGACAGGAGCAAGCTGGACAGTTTTAAAGATGATGGGGGGGCATTTATGCAGAGAGAGGGTGATAAATTCCAGCATCAACCTCCCCTAACCTCTCTTTTTTTGACAGGGGAAATGAGTTGGAAATGGATTCAGTCACAGTTGGTAATTAGTTTCTGGCCTTTCAGTTGAAATGTGTCCAGAGATGACACAGGTAACGCTTAAAGCATTTTACCTTTGTGGAGTGAGTGATCAGAGCCATTCAGTCGGCCAGACACGTTCCATTCAGAAGGGACTGCAAACCTTTTCACATTTTCATACCAGATAGGACGATCTCAGTTTGGAGAGATAGTGTCTCCGGGAATGCATTGATGTGATAAATGTCACACGCTGTAAATGCCCAGTCCACATGGGCTCAAAAGACACCGCGTTCAGGACACTGTGGCTGTGTACTACATAAAACAATGCTTGTAAACAAACTTAAGGAAGCCGGGGTTTTTTTTACAGATGAAGTGCGCCACATGGAAACCTTTTCTGAAACATATCTCAAGTCTTTTCATAATCGCCTTCACCAAAAGAAATGACTAGGAAAGGGAATTCCTTTAGCGGTAAAGTACACATCAAACATCAATGCTCATCAAATAAAGGGCATTAGAGCATAAAATGAATATCAGTTTCACTTTTACCAAGATTATATAACAAACAAATGTGTTATATAGGCCTGCTGTCAGTGTCCATGAAGGATCTGACAACTCATCTGTACTATGCGTGACTATTTCAATCTTATGCCTCGAGATTACGTTTTGATCTGATGAGCCTGTGATACATAAAAGCCAGGTTAGCTCAGCTACAACACAATCTATGGGAAGGATAGATTTTGTAGTAGTATGCAAATCTGTGTCATTAGTATTTCCAGCAACACAAATTCTGCAGTGGCTGGAAGTCTAATAAAGGGCGGATTGATTCAGCAGTATTGTGAGGATTAGGACAGCAGACACCTCATGTTTACACATGAGACAGAAATATAATGCTGATGAGCCTGCAGCTCTCTGGTTCAACCATCGGTCTCCATTATGACTGCTAACAATGCTAACAAGACATTTTTCAGTGAACTGCAATGCTAATAAAGAAACTTTTTGAACTGGTGAAGTGAGGTAACAGGACAAAAAGCATCGTAATCACAGCTGTAACTTATAAATATATAAATTACCATTTTCTCTTGTTATTTTAATACTAGTTTTATTCTTCTTTGGCAACATATGTGTTTTTGTTCAACTGTTGAAAGTATTTTTGCATCAACTGAGCTAATCAACACCTAACTGAGCCACAGATGCCGACTCTGCAACGCAACCTTTTCGTTAAGAATGACTGATAGGGCTGGTAGACTGAAGGCGACACCTGAATGCATGTCGATAGGAAAATGTCTCCACTTGTGGGGGAAAGATACAGTGGAGAGACGATATGAGCCACAGTCCAGGATTTCCCAGCTTCTCAACTATCAGTGTTGAGACAGCAAATATGTTGAGCTTTATTCAGAGTCGAGATGGGGTGTTATTGTGTTAAATATGTGTGGATTGGCCAAGCTATTAATAGAAAATATATAATATACTTGCGATGTTGTGGGTTTGAATGTGGCTCCCATTTGAATGTGGCTCTAAAAAACACAGAATCTAAGGTTTGACTGATGTGTTTTTGAAAGCAGATCCTCATATTTTAGTATTGAAACTGCCGATTGCTGGTAGTCTGTGCCGCTATTGAATATATTTACATTTGAGCATTTTCTTGCCAAAAAATATACAAACATTCACCACGTTTCTCCCACATTGTAATTCTCCTCAGGGTGGAAAAGCCCACAGCATTAAGACCACAGGACATTAATACTTTATATTGACTAATGAAATGCTTTCAAGGTTAGCAGCTCCTTAATGAGGTAGTACACATAATAGGTTTATCCTAGCATCACATTATCAAATCATGCTGCCAGAGAAAAAATAACTCATTAAAACAAACCCAAATAAGTAATGAGCAAAAGGTTTTAAACATCACTTGTAGTGAAATATGTATGTATGTATGTATGTATGTATGTATTTATGTATGTATGTATGCACTGTATGTACGCTGAGCATTCCCCATGATATTATGGATTAGATAGATAGATACAGTAGATAAATCATTTAGATAGATAGATGGATGGATGATGGATATAGATAGATAGATTTCCAAAACTATTAGAATGATGTTAAACAATGGTCCAGCTGAAGCCTCATCATCATAGCTATGCATTTATTATGTACTTATAAAGTGACACGTATACGGATATTTTTCTAAACAGATATTTTCCCCCTCCGTAGCCTACACTGAACACCGATTGGTCCACAGTACATAAAAAGGCTTGTGATTGGTCACATATCAATCGGCCTATCTTGCAATGTTAACGAAAGTGCAAAAATCATTAATGGATCCGCCCCGTGATTCGGATCCGCTCCAATTTAATGGGTTCTTCCTTGGCCCATGCTACTGTACACCCCTCCACCAAGTTTCATGAAAATCTATCTGGTAGATTTTGCGTAATCCTGCTGACAAACAGACGAAAAAACGGCACCAAAATATCCTCATTGGCAGGATAATCATAAGCATAAATATGGAGTTGGTCCCCCCCTTTTTCTACTACTAACAGCCTCCACTCCACTCTTGCTGCGGGGATTTGCTTCCGCCACAAGAGCATTAGTGAGGTCGGGCACCGATGCTGCGCGATTAGGCCTGGCTCGCAGTCGGCGTTGCAGTTCATCCCAAAGGTGTTGGACGGGGTTGAGGTCAGATTTTCTTTGCGCTACGCCCTTCAGTATTCGGCGGCCCTGTTCTGTGAGCTTACGTGGCCCTACCGCTTTGCAGCTGAGCTGTTGTTGCTCCTAGACCTGTCCACTTTAACAGCACTTCCAGTTGACCGGGGCAGCTCTAGCAGGGCATTTGACGAGCTGACTTGTTGGAGAGGTGGCATCCTATGACTGTGCCACGATGAAAATCAATGAGCTCTTCAGTACGGCCCCTTCTACTGCCAGTGTCGGTCTATGGAGATTTCATGGCTGTGTGCTTGACTTCATACAACTCTCAGGATAGTTAAATAAGACCTATTGAAGATAATTGGGAGATCTCTTGTTTTGATCACAGCGACATCAACATGAGCTGTTACCTGTATGTGGTTGTTTCGCTTGAGTTTGAGAAATAGCAGAAAACGCCTTTAGTCTCATCTTAGTGTTACAAGAGCCCATGTGTGTCTATAGGAGACATAAAAGGTAGAAATATGAGCTCCCTTTTTGCTTGAGGACGACACAACTGGCTGATGTTTCTGATATTTAATAGCCGGTCAACTCACCAGTCCAACCCTTTTAGAGACACCTTGAAACAATCTCGAAGAAATCATCCAGCTCCCTCCTTAGGGCCAAGAGCATGAAGCGTGATACAGAAACAGCATCTGAAAACAACAACCCTAGCGTGGGCCTTTGCCTCCCATTCCCTCTCTCTCTCTCTCCCTCTCTCTGGGCCCTGCCCTTTCTGGGAAGTGCAGCAGCCTGTCAATAACTGTCAGAGGCTGTCTCAGTCAATCAGGCCTGTAAGGCTGCTGGGGCATCTGGTGTAACAGGAGGATCTAACAGAAACAACCTATAACTGACACGGCTCTAGATCTATGCTCTGTAATCACTGGGGAGCCCACCTCTCAAAGTGCAGCCTCGCCAGCTGCCTGACAGTGGACACATGTGCCGTGTAATTGCTTTTCATACCATTCAACCTTTAAAAATTGATTATAGGCTGTGTAAGAGGCTTCGCCGAGAATCGTACCGCGGGAATATTGCTTGACAATGTCATGCTACACATGTGTATCAGTGAACATTTTGGCTCTTCTCTTCTTCCAGACAGGGAGGGAGGCTGCACACGCATTGAGTCATCACCCACCCTGTAGGATCTGATCCTCCAGGGTGTGTTTGACAGACCACCTAGTGAATGAAAAAATTGAAAATCTCAGGCCACAGTTATTTTATTCTCAATTACTTAGTGGAAGCAACTGTGTACAGTATATGTCAGTGCGGGTGTATGTTGGTGTGTATGGGTGTCTGCTTGTGTTATATGCTTGTGTGTGTGTTCCTGTATCTATACCCGAAAATGACGATGTTTTGGCCGTTCCTCACCTCTACAAGGGACTAGTTAAGAATAAAGATTAACGGTAGTATGAGTGATTAGGAGTGTTTTGATTTCGTGTTTTGTTTACCTCATTAGTAGCGAGCGATGAATGGCGCCGTAAGTTGCCAAAATGTAGACTGGTGTGGTAAATGTGGTGTCCAGAAGTCCGCTTACCCAATATAAGGGTTACGGTGTTTCAGCAATAAATGTCCACATCGCGGCGTAGTCCGGTCACTACTTCTGGTAGATGTATTTCCTGAATGCTTTCCTCGGTTGCAGCGACCACAGAATGGCGAATTACAGCACTGAACCCCACCGACGTGAAGACGGGTGTGGGAAATGTGGTGTCCAGAACTCTGCTTGTCCGTTGTAGCTTGGTTAGTGTTTTTAGCGATAACGGTCCCCATCCCACCATTGTCCAGTGTCTACTACTGGAGTCTGACTTCCTGGTTGTTGGGAATGCTAGTCGACAGGCAGGTAAGACATCCAATGATTTCATTCGGACCGAATGAAATGATTGGATGGACTTATTACAGTAGGACAGCTGCTACCATTTTTTCCATTTTTCTTTCAGAGGATTTGATTTATTGATTTCTGTCAGGATATAAAGACAATTTCTACTAATATAACCGAAAATGCTGCTCAGAACATTGCACATACTATCTTTAAGGTAAAGTCTAGTTTAGGGTTAGGACTAAAATT
>CABFOP010089613.1:0-10206 GCA_900683385.1 Anoplogaster cornuta | reverse complement strand
AACACTACACCAGGGGATGTCACTGATTAGTTCCTCCTCTGTGGTTGAAGGTGTGGTAATCAGTGAAATCACCTGGTGTAGTCTTGGGTTGGAACGAAAACCTGCATACTCTCGGCCCTCCATGGCATATGGTTTGAGAACCCGGCTATAAATGAAGCCTATATATATTTAAAGCCTTCATTTGTAATATTTATACTATTATTTATTTTTATGAGCTATAGTGAGAAAAAGTGTCAGGCATCAGTGCATGACCAGCCATGTTTTAAAAATAAAATAATGTACTTTGTGTGTTCAGCAAATAATGTGTGTGTATGTGTGGTCACAATGTAAGACTATTTGCAGCCTAGATCGTTACTCTGGTTTTATTTTATTTTAATTAAATTTTTTTAATGAACTGAAGTTTGAACCTGGGTGATTTATGCAAACAGAAACAGCCCGTGTAACACGGAAATATGCATTCAGCATTGTGACTGTATTCTTGTCAAAAGCACCGTCAAGTACGAGCCAAGTTCTCCAAGTAACTCGGCGGACTTTAGATATTTTACAAACCGAGGTAGGAGCGAGCCGATGGAAGAAAACCTAGCCGAGGTAGAAGCAGTGAGAGTCGCGAGCTGTTAATCCCTGTGGACAGAGTGTCTGTGACGATGGCAAGATTGTGTTGTGTGGCGCAGCAACAGTGAACTTTGTATAGGTTCTGTGTAGGGGAGGAGCTCTGTGTGTGGCTGGCCAATCACGGAACGATGTGGACACAGCTACCCAATCAGGATTTTCCTTCATCACGAGTACGGGTATTGACAAATTCCGAGTATTCGGCTCAACCCTAGTAGACAGATGTAATTTTTTTTAATCTATTACAGATTATCATTTGTTTGGAGTGACAAGAAAGGAATTGGAGTGACAAGAAATTATTATTATTTCTTTTAATCATGAAGCCCGAGGCCCCCTGGCGGACGAGGCCCAAGGCAATTGCCTACCTATGCCTTATGGTAAAACCGCCTGTGGATATAACTAATAAATTGCATTGGTGAAATCCTGAAAAAAAATAAGGAAGGAGCCAGCACTCACCATTTTTTGGATTTGAGCTTAGGAGGGGGGTTCCTGGGGATGAGGAAAAGAGCTCTCATAGGGTGCATGTCACACAGAGCTATAGAAAGACAGGAGTGGGTGAGTGGTTAGGTATCATTAACGTTATACCGTAGGAATAAAACAGCCATATCAGAGCATTTTAAATGGCAGAGATAGAATATTCTCATATTACATATAATAGTTTGTAAATAATGCCAACCATCACGACACATATTCTTTGAATTCTCATACATACAGCTCCCATTATCCAATCTTTCCTGATGCCTCAGGCGTATTGAGTATAAGAGCAAGGACTGTGAGTCATTGTGTTCCCAGCGTAGGTAGGTAGCTAAACCTGTCTGATTAGCTTTATAGTTTCCACAGTAAATAGGCTTTTGTGAGGCAGTGACTAAGGTAGCCAAAGGCACGCAGTGAATTTTGTTTCAGCACTTTCAGGACCACATTATAATTAGAGGATCACAATTACACCAATATGAGAGTAGTGTCTGTCTAACATGTGTTACAGGTTCAAGTGAACATGTTTGAAATATGCAGATCAATTTACATGATGGTAACACTTGAAAGCTTAAGAGTTAAAGCGACATTCACGCTGGTACATTTTATTTCTTCATTATGATTAGATGGTTAAAGTAAAGTCTTTATCTACTCATCCCCATGTCAGTCGAAACTCCATTAACTTGTACAACCACCAAACAGTTAGCTACTGCAGTTCTTAGCCAAGCCATGGCACTGAGTCTAATAGGAGCGCTGTACTCTATACTGTATGAGTGATGACGACCATATGCATCAAGCAGTTGAGAGAAAATTTGGCTTTTAGTGCATGACAATTCTCAAAGTGGTGAAACTTTAATTGTATTTTTAGAAGCTTTTAGAATCTTGAGATTATTCTTGATAATACTAACTAAATTATTCAACAAAGCTCGAGAGGTCCCCTAACTTTGTTAGATCTTGCCAGCAGGTGACTACGCTACCCAGACAGAGTGAAGAAGCAATGTTGTTGTTTTTTAAAATCTATTCAACTTTACTATACTTCTATATGGTGAAACCTATCAATACTGGACATAAATTCAACATTGCAGACATAATTTCAGCAGAAAAAAGGGTTCCAAAAAAGATTTGGTTGAAGATTTCCGCTGTGCTGCACTGTCGGCTCCAACCCGATCAGCATCAAAATAGCGAAGATACCTCAAGACCCCTCATTGCGAAAGAGACTCGGCATCACTCTCTACTGTCTAATGTTAGCTAGCTAGTAGGCTAATGTACAATATGTGTCCACCACTCAAATTGGCATTTTTCAAAAGTATCTGTTGGGCAGAGACAGGCTGAAACTGAAACCGCATATTGCATTACTCTTTAATGACATGGAGTTCATAAAAATCAGTATTGCCTTGATTTCAATGATGTACTGACAGATGCAATAACAGGGATGTGAGTCAATCACCCAAAAACAAACATGGTCAGATAATTAGATCTCATAAATCTGTGAAAAGAAACTTCACAAGGCCGTTATGGACTATGAAGTTATAGACTATTCTGTAGTTATAAAAGTTCCCAATCTTTTTAAAGTCATGCAGCCTCATTTAGCATGGAATTTACTCGCTAGATCTGAGCATGTTCTAACAAATGTCTTTGCCACTACCCTTGAGGTTATTTAAAAACTTCCAAGTCAGGTTTGACACCAAATTTCGGGCAAATTTCCAAGCAAATGTCCCGGCTAAGCAGCCTACAGTGCCATAGGGAGCCGAATAGGACACCATTTTCCATAGACACGGGGGGACATGTCTAATATCAACTAAACAAAGCAATAGATTTTGTTGACAATTGCCTGGCAGCACTCTCTATTATATAAGCAATCATAAGATATACACATTTCTGTATTTTTTGTTGAAATGATTTGTGAGCTAAATTGTATACTTATAAAGGTAGTCAATGAATAAATATCACCTCACATATTTCAGAATCTGAACTGTACAGTGGTTTCCTTATATCAAGTAATCTGTATTAGAATAGGCAGAAGCAACGTCCCTATGATCCCCCAAATGTCGCTCACAACTAGAGTACCTTGATTACAATGAGTGAGCCGTCCGTCTTAAGACACAACCCACAAGGTTTCATACGGTGTACGGCAGATTGACTCATGATGTCTTATAGCATGGGACTATTAAGCTGTTGTGTGCATAGTGACGAAAAAAGATGGGTGTGTTTGCACTTACGGGGAGCTCCCTCGGCCATCTCGATGGCTGTGATCCCCAAGGACCAGATATCACTCTGCAGAGATAAGACAGGAGGACTTGTTCAATTTTCCATATCTCTTTCATATTCTCTCACAGTCTCGTGCTCGCATGCACACGCAAACACACAGTGCTGTTGTTACCCTGTAGTCATAGGTGGAGTCCGGGTTCTCGTCACAGGCGATGACCTCTGGTGCCATCCAGTAGGGTGTGCCAATGAAGGTGTTCCTACGCCCCACGGTCCTGTCCAACTGAGCACTCACCCCAAAATCCACTGAGTACGGACAAAGGACAGTACACAATGAATTTGGGCGGAGTCTAACAGCAATGCATTCAACATTACAAGAACAAATCTCATCAACTAACCGAGTTTGACCTCCGCATTCTCCGTTAGCAGCACATTCTGGCCCTTGATGTCTCTGTGGATGACCTTATGAGCATGGAGGTGGGAGAGACCCTGGATACAGACACAGAAGTCAAAACAGGTCAGTCAGGACATTCCATTGCTGCATAGTGGTCTTGTCTGGTGTGATTTCTCACCCTGAGGATCTCTCTGCAGATGTAAGCAATCCAGTCCTCCTTCAGAGAGCTGCCCTTGGTGTTCTTCACCAGGTCGGTCACCGAGCCGGCCCCACAGAACTCCATCACCAGCTACACATAAACAAACAAACACTTAAGTCAGCACAATCAGTGAGGCATACTGCTACGAAAGCATCAGACAAGAGTTCTTAGACAGACCCAAAGTTGGTCATCGTGTCCTGGTGGACTCTTCTTGACAAAGGCACCATAGTATGTGGCTATGTTGCGGTGGTGGCTGTATTTTTTTAGCATGTTGATCTCCGCTTTAATCTCCTCTTCTTCCTCCTCTGTAACATCCATCACCTTGATGGCAGCCAGCTGGCCTGTCTTCACGTGACGGCCCTGATTGAATGAGAGTGGATTTGATCATCTTAACCGGTCAGTCAAAAAAAAATATAACTGGCAATTGTTTCACCGCAAAATGTTATGTTGCCCCCATTTTACAGCTTCTCGTCTAATCACAGTGAATCTGAATTTTTCAGACTGATAGCCAAAACATGGATTGACGCAGCACTGAACTAAAACTGCTGTAATCTCAGGAATTAATGCACAGAACATCTGATTAAGCGTGGGCACTCAGGTGGCCTCAATCTCTAAACTCCAACCTGCTCTGTTCCTGTTACAGTGACTGATCCTCCAGGTCTTATGCAGGAATGACACTTAATGTGTTGAATGCATTAGTCTTCAATAGAAATTAATTCATTTAAAATTCTAGAATGTTACTGCTACATCAAGATGCATGTGTTTATTCTGCAAACAGACTAAAACAAATGATTTGCCCTGGTTTTGCTAGCTCTGACATTTCTGTGACAAAAACATTCATTAATGCAGTGGTTCCCAATCCAGTCCTCAAGGCCCCCCTGTCCTGGAGGTTTTAGCTCCAGCTCTACTCAGGCACACCTGAACCAATTAAGGTATCATGAAAATGTGAAGCCTCTAATTGGTTCAGGTGTGCCTGAGTAGAGCTGGAGCTAAAACCTCCAGGACAGGGGGACCTTGAGGACTGGATTGGGAACCACTGCATTAATGAATGCAATGAATATTGACGTTGGAATATTTCAGTCAATAAAAGTTACATTTCAATATGTTTGAGTCACAAGATCCTGGAATTTATCAGTTTGAAGCAACACAAAAGCATTACAGGTTTGATCACCAAGTGTAAGCCTGGTGTTAGTCTACCTCGTAGGCAAGCTATGAGGTTCCACTGCCCTCAATGTCTCACCTTGTACACCTGCCCATAGGTCCCATTGCCAACAACCTCGACAAGCTCAAAGATTCCCGCTGGATCCTGCAGGAGACAAGGGAAGACTCATAAAAACAGGCGAAGAGACAGACCAGGGGTGGATTAATCAATACATTCACATTTTCTCCCTGGACTACCAGATTTTAACAGTGTCCAGTGTCCAATGTCAATCTCTTTACTACTTTGTTAGTAAAATTTGAAAAGAAGACGTTTTCACATACAGTAGTGAAACTACACTTCAATACTATCCCTAACTGAATGCCACATTCCTCATGTTTCTAAGAGTCCACACTACAGCCTAAAATACTATTGAATTGGACCGGTTATATTAATTGTTGCAACCTGATATCAGCTTTATGGGCAAAAAGGTTAAATTACAACAATTCTGAATGGAAAATAGTTCAAATCCCATATACTGTATGTACAACCTAAATGAGTAATACAATAAAATGTTGACACCATTTATCCCAGAATGAAACAAAGCATGTGCATACTTTTGTACCACAGTTCTTTTATTTTTACAGTACAGATCTACCAAAATTCAAATAACTGCTTTTTAAATAATTTTGTAGTACAACAAAAGCGGCTTAAAACAAACATATCTGCTATGAAAATCAAAGCACATACAAACATACAAACAAGCATGACTGTAAACCTATCAAAACCACTGCCATATACATTTGATTTGTTCAACCCTGCAGACAGATTTGACAAAAACATGGTATGTGCAGAGGCGTCTGCACCCATCCCCCTAACCACCCACTCACCCACCCACAAGACTTTACCTGAAAGATTGTAAGAAACAGTACTGTAGGCAGTTTTCCTACGACACAGATACTTGGAACTACAAAAATGGGTACTGAGAATAGAGACATGCAACATTAAGCTGTGACTAATGGCCTTTTTTCCAACCACTGAACAAATATGTCACTGACATTAAAAATGGCTAGGTTACATTAAGTTTAATATTATGTATCATCCATTTTCCCCCCAGAGAGGTGGAAAAACAGGCAAGCAGTTCCACTTTTACACAATTCCAATATGTCTTGTAGACGATGTGTGGGTGGTGGGAATGCTGCTTTTATCCTTTTCCAATGAGTATTCTGACTTCGACAAGGAGGGAGAAAATGTAGCCTTTAGGGGAAGAACGATATATATACTATATGCAAGAGTAGGTAGTAAAATTGGGAAATGACCACATATTTATTGTCTCAGCCCAAGTACACGTTTAAAAAAACAAAAACAACAATCACATATGATGAACAACAGAAACATACAGTACTTGCCAGACGTTAGAGCAAGCAGTGAGTACAAGTACTCAAAAGAGGGGGAATCATAAGATGAGATATGGGAGGAGCAAGAGAACGATGGTATAGAAAAGGATAATGTAATTATCCAGAGGGTGGAAAGGCAGAGGCAGTAGCTTCACCCACGTCCAACACAGAGTGGGATGAGAAGGAATGAAGTGATAGAGGGGGAAGGGTAGAGCGATGTTAAAGCAGTATGGAAGATTGCACCAGCAGCACACTGTCAACACTGATCATGGAATGTGGCAGTAAAACCATTCAGCAACTAGAAGAGAATTTTGGAATCAGTCTACTAAACTCACATATTAATGATGACAAAGCTGCTGTTTGATTAAGCTTCAAATATTTGAGAACCTCAGGGAACTAGATAGTGTATGTTATAGTCTCATATACGTTAATGTGTACAAACTACCTAATACTGAGATTTTAGTAATTTCCTAATGTTGAGTTGCACCCCAGCCCTTGCTCTTTGTCATAAGAACAACTTCAATTCAACAGGGTATGAACTCTCCCAGAGATAGGGAGCTGAAGTTGACCTCACTTCTGACTGTGGTTCACTACTACTGCCTATTCTAATCCTGTACATTACAATTACTTGACATAAGGAAAGTAATAACCTTACGGCTCAGATTCTGAAATATGTCATGGAATGAGGTGATATTTATTCACCAACGTAGAATTTGCAGGCAATTTTCTTCAACAGAAATTATAGAAATGTACTGTATGTAATGCAAATGTGGTATAAATTAAGTGACAAAGTAGGTTGCATCCAGCAAGCATATGTATTTTGCCAGCTGTTGCAATAAAGATTTTTACTGTCCCATATCACAAAATGACCATAACACATCTGTAGATCAATACAGTCAATACAGATCCATAACGATTACTTCGCCAGGTGCTGAGATTTATGGCTTTCAAAAATCACTTTCCAGCCCATACTCTGCTTTGAAAAGGAATTATATACATTTCACACAAAGGTCCCAACCTGCACCTTAAACTGGAGAGGTACAAGATTTCCTGCAGATATCATGAAAAGTTGCTCTCTGAGCCAGATTTTCAGTATAGTGGAAACAACTTCTGAGAAACACGTATTGTTGTACTGAAATAAAGTTAATGCATCAAGTCATGCACAATGGACTGGTTGTTGTGTAATGCTGCAGTAATGTTGTAGTCTGTAGCAAACAAAGCATACATTGATGCCAAATTCCATGCCAAATGCTCTGGCCAAACTGCTGTCAATCTGTCAATTTAGGTGTGATTTCCTTAGTGGCCCACTTTCATCCACTATCAAGCAGCGGCACCACTTAATCTGAATCCCAGTGGTCAGGCTCTGGACTTGTGTGCTGTGATAGACTAACAGTTAGCGGTGCAAGACTTCAGTTGTACTGCGCAAACTCTTTATTTAGCGTTCTGCAATATTTTAGCATTTAGAATTCTGAGAGTTTTTTTGGTCATTTTTTGTACTCTTTAAAGGCTTACATGATAAAGATGCTATATATTATTTTCTTGAAACAAACATTTTCCTAGGTGAGGAGTTATTTAGTGTAAGCACTGACTGTAATTGTGGTGGTAGTCCATTAAGCATGATTTCATAATTCCTGCAAACAAATCAACATGTGCCACTTGCCCTAGTTTATTTTACTTGACTGCATCGATAGATCTCATGTAACCACCCTAATATTTTGTTGAATAAAGATATATTCATTTGAATTAGGCCTTTTATAAGGTAGATTCCTTAATCAAGCTTTACTTGATTGACTGGCAAAAATCTTGGCAAGAGTTATCAAAGCCTTGCCTACTGACAATGCTTGTGGTGCAACGCATGATTGTTAGTAAGAAACAATTGAAAAGGACATTGAGAGCTAATGGGCTATATACAATATGGCCAATATGCAGACTTGAGGGATGTTATGAACTTTGTAACAGATTTGCTACGACGAAGAGCTTTATCGACAAAACACTGTCCCCCGAACTTCAACGGGCAAACGGACTTCTCGACACCACATTTCCCACACCAGTCCACATTTCTGCAGGGTACGGTGCTGTAATTCGCCATTCTTTGTTCACTGCTACCAACATAAACAAAAACAAAAACAAAAAAACAAAATCATAATCACCCTACCTTTAATATTTTGTTACCACAAAATAGTGTGGTAAAAGTATGTGCAATTCAATTTGTGGAGTGACATTGTGGAATAGTCTGGATGAAGAAATTAAACAGAGTAAAAATATCAGTTTAAATTGTTTTTAAATATTTTTGCGAGATACACAAAAGAGGAAGAGGAATACAACACTTGTTAAGGGTGACGTTGTAATTGGGTTCTTTTTTTCTTTTCTTTTTTACTGAATATTATGTATGACTGCATTGCAATGTTGATTGCACTAATGATTATGTATGATTATTTACATGTATGATGGACAATGGAGTGGATAGTGGGAATATGTATAAATTTGTTTAGTCTAAAGGATAGGGGGAGGGCTGGATAAGCATGTGCTTTATCCTACTCCTTTGCAGACAAGGAATATTTATTTTGTGCATTGTTAATTTTATTGGTTATTTTTTGTCTGTCTGTGTTATATATTTGGTTATTTTCTTTTTTAAATTCAAAACAAATTTCTCATTCATTCATTCAGATATTTGTCTTCCTACAGGACAGCCACTCCCAGGCTCCACAGCTGGCCTATAAAAGGTTACTAGTACAGGCATTTCAGGCATGCACGGCTAAATAAGGACCTTTGAAAATCCTAAAGTCTCTTAGTGACATCAGCAAATGCAGGTACTTGGTCTTCTGGCAATAATAAAAAAACATCTACTATGGATTTCCTTTTCATTTCAAGTTGCCTACAAAATATTCAAGTCAGATATACTAAGTTGATACTTACTTTCCAAAACCGTGTTGGACAGTTTGACACTCGACCCATTACATTTTTTAGTGACACTGGATAGATATACAGGTGCATCTCAAAAAAAAAGATTCCGTAATGTAATTCAAAAAGTGAAACTTTCATATATTCTAGATTCATTACACAAAGTGAAATATTTCAAGACTTTTTTTTGTTTTAATCTTGATGATTACGGCTTACAGCTCATGAAAATAAAAAATCCAGTACCTCAAAATATTAGAATATTACACAAGACCAATCAAAAAAAGGATTTATAATACAGAAATGTCGACCTTCTGAAAAGTATGTTATTTATGCACTCAATACTTGGTCGGGGCTCCTTTTGCACAAATTACTGCATCAATGCGCCCAGGTTGCTTTGATAGCGGCCTTCAGCTCGTCTGGATTGTTGGGTCTGGCTGACCAATCAAGCACAGTAATACCATGGTCAGCCAACCAGTTACTAGTAGTTTTGGCACTGTGGGCAGGTGCCAAGTCCTGCTGGAAAAGGAAATCAGCATCTCCATAAAGCTTGTCAGCAGACGGAAGCATGAAGTGCTCTAAAATCTCCTGGTTGACGGCTGCGTTGATTCTGGACTTGATAAAACACAGTGGACCAACACCAGCAGATGACATGGCACCTCAAATCATCACTGACTGTGGAAACTTCACACTGGACTTCAAGCAACTTGGATTCTGTGTCTCACCACTCTTCCTCCAGACTCTCTGGGACTTTGATTTCCAAATTAAATGCTCTGAAAAGAGGACTTTGGACCTTTTTCTCCTTAGCCCAGGTAAGACACTTCTGACGTCTCTGGTTCAGGAGTGGCTTGACATCAGGAATGCGACACTTGTAGCCCATTTCCTGGACACGTCT
>CABFOP010089610.1:0-10360 GCA_900683385.1 Anoplogaster cornuta | reverse complement strand
CACACATTAAGAGGGATTAAAAATAACTGCTACTAGATCCATAGGCTGAGGCATTACTGTAAGATAAATATTTCATACTGTTACACAACCTCCATAGATAGCTTCTAGCTGGTCTTGGGCCATTCCTGACTGGTGGGAGTACAGCCTTCATAGCATATTTATTGTTCCCATGCCACAACTTTGTCGTTGTTTCAACATGCACCAAAATGATGCAAGGACTTTCAGTCTGTGGGGAAATGGCTAATTGGCCTAAGTCCATTACACCCAGTGTATAAAACCTTAGGACCACCATGAAACACTCTGACCAGGTGGACCCAGGTGACAGCTGTGATTCCTGATGATTTCACTTATTGCCTACAGTTTGTTCATGAAGCTGAGATGTAGATAAAGGAGAGAAGACAAGATTTATCTCAAGCACATAGGAAGTGGAACTCAATATTGGCAAGGTGATGGTGCTATTTTGTCCACTCTGCATTATTTGCACATCTCTTTTGAGTGCAGTTTTCTTGTCCAGGTACTTGTACACCAGTGACATAAATATGGCACAATAAGAGTCATCCTAGTGTACATGCAGGTGTATGCACACACACGTGTTTATTTGTGAAGACTACATTCATTCCCAAACTCCTCACCCTGAACTAACCCCTTGTAAGTGAGAATTAGAAAAATGTCACTCTCACTTTCGACGATTTTCCTCATCCTTCCATCCTTGTGAGGAGATTTGGTCCCCATAAGATTAGAGAACAAGAACACGAACACACATCTCAAATTTACTGATGACGAGTTTCAGAGAAGGCACAGTCATATGGCCCTTCGCGTAATTCCCACGTAAGACAATGGGTACCCAGCAGAGCCTGCCGAAATTAGCCCGCACTCTCGGTGGCCTTGCAGCGTCTTCCTGTCCAGAGCTGTGAGCAAGCAGCAACCCTGGAGGAAGGGCAGGAGATCGTGGGAACTGGCGTGTCACTGCAGCTTTGGCCGCCTCCCGGTGAAAGCTCCTTCCAGAGAACAACACGACAAACTCTGAAAGCACCGAAGGGGAAGAAGAAACCCAAGAGGAAACTGGAGAACAATGAAGAAATGGATGTTACACTGCTGTTCGGCCAGCTTGTGCTAGGCTTGGGTGGGAACCCAAAGGCCGGTTCTACTGTAGTCGCAGCCTGGTTATCCAAACTCATTGACAAAAACAAGGCCCAGTTCCCACGGTGACCTTTCCCACGCTGCCGCACATATTGTATTAATACTTCTGGAACATTTCCCTTCTGATTTGGATAAGAAAGAGGGAAAAAAAACACTGGATGTTTGTCTTTCCTTATCTCGACGAACGTGTTTTGGTTGTTGTTATTTTGAACTGGGTCCTTTCTTTATTCATGCCTTTCATTCGGAGATTTCAATGAGTCCCCACAGTTCTAGACCTCAGTTTCCCAAAAAACATCAAAGCCTTAAAGGGAAGGTTCTGGATTTTTTCAGAAGCCCCCCTCTTAGGCCAGACAAAAAACAAAGTCACCATTGTGATTTTGTTTTTGAGAAACTTCCAGCAGCCTCCAGGTAACATTTCTCTCTCAAAATCACATTCAAGTCCTTCCAAACAGTTGTGTTACCTGTTAGTATTAATTTTGGAATGAAAGAGAATAGGTTACAGTCTCACAAATGCCAGCAGGCGTATCGCCAGTTTCTCCAAAACAAACGTGACAGCCATTAAAATGATTTAGGACTTGGTAAGTTCATGTTTGTAATCGAATCATATTTTAGGGGCCTTCCACATATTAAAACACAACGGATAAACAAGCTGTCCCGCATCCCCTGGACTGAAAAGTTGACAACCCAATGACAAACCAAATAATATAGGCCTAAAAATACAAACCAGCTTCACCGGTCCATGAAAGGAGGAGAGGATATGGATGGATGCCCCTCCAGCGTGACCGAACGCTTCCGAGCTCCGCGTTGTGATTCTCCCCACTGTTCTTTTAATCTCTCTGACAAAGCCACTTGCAGGAAGCTATGCCAGATATGTCCGGACTGTCACGGCCTTCCCAGCAAAGGCAGTAAGTGAAGAATAACACTGTTTCACCAGACAATCGCCAATCGCCACAAACAAGGCCAAACTGAACAACAGAGGGTTTAACCAAGACCACGGTTGTGCCGACTCCAGGGAATTCTTTCCATACTTCCCTTATGGTGAGTCACCCTATGCCTGACTGAACTTGGGCAAAACAAGGACCAGACATGGGGCATACTCTTTTCCCGGCATACTCAAAAATAAATGTCTTGGTTGGACTATTGTTTAACAGTCCAGGAGCATATTTCAGCTCAATTAAATTGCTAAATGTAATAAAAGTTCTATTATAATAATCATTTTCAGATGTTAGAAGAGTAGGCCCACACTGAGGACCCATGAGGCATAATATTCACCGTCACTAGTTTAAATTCCTGGTGGTTTCTATCACTTCATCTTCTAGTATGGGAACATTTCAAAACGGCTAGTTTGATCCCAGCTTCCATTCCCTCCTCATGCAACCTCATGCTCTAATAGTTGGAAACATCTGAGAGCCTGTCTCAAGTCATGGATGACCTATTTATCTATTTTAAGTCTGTTTCAGAGGATTGTGTACATTTTGAGAACTTCATTTCTGTCCACTGTGGATAATGTGGAATGTCGAAGTGTCCTTGGGCAAGATACTGAACCCCAAATTGCTCCCGATGGTTGAACCAGCACCCTGCCTGGTAGCTTGCTGCCATCGGTGTATGAATGTGTGTGTGAATGGGTGAATGTAGGCATCATTGTAAAGCGCTTTGAGTGGTCAGTAGACTGGAAAATCGCTATATAAATGCAGTCCATTTACCATTTAATTTCAATAACGATCCGTCCTAAAACTCACTGATCACGTCTGATCTCTGCAACAGCCATTGCATCCTCTTTGAGCTGAACTGAACCTCTAACTGCTCACTCACCCTGACATTGTAAATCACTTTGGATAAGGGCATTAGCTAAACGCCTAAATGTTAATGTCCTGAGAGCAGCTGGACTAGTGATAAAAGACCTTGCGATAACGGTTTAACCAGTTTCAGGTGGTTCAAATCTCCACCTAAGAATGGAAAGAAACAAAAAGGTCCTCAAAGGAACAGATGAGTTGAGAGCATAACACAAGAGAGTCTTGGGCACAATGAGTTTCAGACTTCCTTGTGTCTGCAGATGAGTTCAGAGGCAGATGAGGTCAGCTTTGTTTAGAAATACCATTCCCTCATCCAGCACCCTTCCCATGGCCTCTACATATTTCCAAACATCACTCCTAAATATGGCAACAACACTGGCAATGTCTTCGGAGGCATTTTTAAGCACTGCAGATGCACAACAATGCACTGTATTTATCTTTTTTTCACTTAACCCTGTAGTGAACATATTTGCACGGTAAAAACCTGACAAATCAATTAAAGACATGAACCGCCACTGCAACCTACAGTACAGTGCTCCCTAACATTGGAGTGATATTCTCTTGTATTAACTACATGGATTTCAACAGAATTAAATTCAGTGAATTTTTTTTAATTAACCATTTATTAATTAAGGCTCACAGATTAGAGAACATGGATGTATATGACAATACACCAGATGTGAATGAAGCAACACTGGCAAATAATTAGTTATTTAACATCCTTGGAGCTCCGGTTGGGTGTGGTTTGCCACTTAGGACAATGAATGCCAGGAAGATTTAACAATTACAGGAAAGTGTCAAAGTAATATACTGACAAATTACCTGACACTAACTGCACTGTCCCACCCATCGCATACTATGAGTAGGTGAAAATGTAAAGAATTCTTCCATATGCTCAAATCATTTTCCACTAGCAGTTATACAAATGGGAATCTGTGTTGCAGATGGAACCAGCAACTGGCGGACAGGAGAACATTTGTTTTTCACGTCACGAAGCTTCCCAGAAGTGCATCGTTCCTCATTTTATTACACTGAAATCAAATAAGCAAAAATGTAAAAAATGGGACTGCCTCTGTTCTGCTGTGGTGCCAACATCTCTGGTGTGAGGGGGACCCCTAGAGTCCAGTCTAGGGCACTGTCAGTTTCACAGTGTTACCTATATAAACGTTTGAGCCATGCAGTATAGTCCAGTGGTCTCCAAGGTGGGATCGCTGAGTGCACAAGGGAGTCTTCAGCAAAATAAGGAAGAGATAAGATTATTTCATTTCATCATATTGGTCTGTTTTAATGCGCCAATGTCACTGAGTCAAACTCCTTGTATGTGCGAATGTACTTAAATAATACATTTCAATAAATTTGATTCTGGAGTGAGAAAACATTCAAGGATGATTGTTTTCACCATCCTGGCCTAATACACAGGGGCATGAAAAAGTCTGGGAACCCCGGGTGTACTCTTCGTAGATGTTGAGTTGGATGAATTTCTACCGAGTGTTTAATTACTTTGGCACTTTTACTTTGAAATAGTCAAAATATACATCATGTTCTGTAGTTCTTCAAACATTCACCCAATAATTATTTGCCAATGCTGCTGCATTCACATCTGGTGTATTGTCATATACATCTTCTCCATGTCCTCTAATCTGAGCCTAAATTTATAAATGGTTGTTGCTAGCAGCAAAATTCCACTAGATTTCTTTCTGTTGAAATATAGTTAATAGAGAATATCACTCCAATGTTAGGGAGTACTGTAGGTTGCAGCAACCATTCCTGTTTTGAATTGATTGGTCAGGTTTTTACCTTGACGGCATGAGAATATGTTCCCAAGAGCTACAGTGGCTACTATCAAATTAAAGCTGACAGTCGGCACTTTAACCTCATAATCAGTTACATTTCATATCCACAGTAATAAGAGGATGGGGCCAAAACAAACAATATATCAATGTCCAAAACCATTGAAGCTCAGTATAGTATCCACACCACCATAATCAGATGGAATAAATTACACTCTCACCATGTTAACAAAAGGGGAAACCTTTATTTAAGATTTCTTCTTTTTACAAAATACGCAAAGAACAGTTGTGTGCAACTTGGAATGCTTGTTGGTAAATGGACCCAAAGTGCGTCATCATGATTGCTTGATGTGATGCTGTTCTGGTGCTTTAAGATGGCAGCCGCTGCCATTGGATAGCCCAAAGCCCCTTCTCCAGGACCACAGGGCTGGCAGTGATGACATGGTGGCCTACACAATTTCCCAACCCCCCCCGACCCCCCTCCAGTCCTGTTTCCCTGTTCCCTCCAGCGGTGCTCTACTCCTTGGCAATGGCAAATGGCTTCTCTACCTCAATTGTGCCGCTGTCGTGGATGGAGACATCTTTAAGAGGCTTATCCCGACTGTCCGTCTTTGTGGCCTCGATCTTCTTCACCACATCCTGGAGGAACAAGGTGATGTTAATCCAACTGTTCAGTAATGTCAATCATAAAGTAGAGGTTGAAATGTAACAGATCAAGTTTATCCCAAACCAGTCAATAAAATATCAGGACTACACAAATGTGACTTTCAGGTAACTATAATGTCATCAAATGAGTTATGCAACCTGCAAGTTGGTGCCAAAGCTTGTGTATTATTGTAGCCAAAGTTAAAATTGATCAACATTTAGATGGCAGCCACCTTGTTGTTTGATTGTTGTTGTTTGATTACATCCAAAGTTGCAACTGTTTTCACGTCCCCATATGAACTAAAGTGGGTAGCGCCCAAATGTCTCAAGATTCAGTGCAACTCTGAAAGTGACCTGAGTATATAGCCTGTTTTATACAGAGATTGTGCAATATTGCCGCAACAATGAGACGGCATCATAGCGGGATTACCTTTTTATACAGAACCAAACACAGCTGGCAATAATGACACCTCCGTGTGTACTTTCACAGCATGTCGGCTTTCCAGAGGCGTGACGTAGCGTCTAATGGTGCATTTGAGGGTACTCGGAAATAGAGGCTGACGTCTTTTCAAGTCAACGGGAGCGGTGGGACGCAAATCATATAATAACAATAAGTCTGTTTGTATATGTAAATATGCAGTTCTAACATGAATAAATTACATTTTCTTTATTTTGAACATGCTAGTCATTCTGTTTTGTTCCTAAGAGTCGAGAGTGACGGTGTTAAAACTCCGGACGCTGTTTGTAAGACTAACGTTACACCACTGACTCTCGGACAGGAGACACACTTGTGCTGGTAGCAGCGAAAAGCAGCCGCCAAAAATCACCTTTTGCAAAATGTAAAGATGTTTCAGTGGCCTTGTAGAAAATAAAGATCTGTTAGGCTGAAATGTCATATTTCCTGACAGATTGATCCTCTGATCCATGTCGGACAGCAGCTCAGAGCACTGCCTCCACCTGTTGTCTACTTCCTCATCTAGTTTAATGTTGAACCATTTTTTTCTTTTTCACCTCAGCAACGGTGTGTTTCTGAAACAGCATTGACAGCGTTAATAATTTCCTATTATATCATGATTTAATTTGATCAGTTCTTGTGACTCTACTGCTGATGCTTTTGATCAAATCTAAAAAACTTTATGTATTGAATTGTGTTTACTGTTCTCGGTGTGCACCGCTATATTGCTGTGACGTCAGCATGTGTGTTTATATCAGTTGGATCTGCCAGAGTTTCCAACTTGAATGACTGTTCTATTGCACTTTTGTGTTGGAGTTTTTTTCCCCCGAGTTCAGAGAACGATCTAATGCACCATCCCGCGATGGTGGGATGTCCCTTTTATACAGACGTCGTCCCGGCTCTGTGACTACCTCATATTGCATATGAGGCATATTGGTGGGACTACATGACCCTACCATACCGGGATGGTACCTTTTATACAGAACAGTGAGGTGGGATAAAGGGGAGAATGTCTCATCATCACCAGGCTTGAGACTCACCATGCCCTCCAGAATCTTTCCAAAGACAACATGTTTGCCATCCAGCCATGGTGTCTGAACAGTGGTGATGAAGAACTGAGAGCCGTTGGTGTCTTTGCCGGCGTTAGCCATGCTCAGCCAGCCAGGACCATAGTGCTTCAGCTTGAAGTTCTCATCAGGAAAACGGTCTCCATAGATGCTCTTGCCTTCATTTGGGGGGAAAAGAAAGAATCATCTCATCAATACATGAGTATTGTTCAAAATGACACATCCACCATTGTAAGTAGGTAACGTCTACTCTGACAAGTGGCCGATAACACACAAAAAAATAAAAAAAATAAAGCTACAAGGCGAAAAGGAAATTTCTGCCATGCTGGAAGCAACAGTTTTGTGTGGAAAATGACGAATCAATCTATCTGTTTTGCAAAATGTGTTATCAATTTCTGAATAAAGCAAATTAAAGAGGGTAGTTTTTATAAAGGAACCACAAATTATACCACCATAAGGACCGACAGCATCCAGCCCTGTGTGCTTGAAAAGAGTGTTGACAACCACTCAGGCCCGATTAATGTATTAGCAAGGCGGATGAATGAAGAGACGTACCGGTGCCTAGAAAGGCTAATTAACAGCATATCGCACTGTGAAAAACTAACAGCCTTTTGTTGCTTACAAAAAAGCTATAACCTTGTTGGAAAAAACAAAACAACAACCCTGCAGTGGACATGAGATTCCAGTGTCAAAGAGATGTAGCATGTCAAAGGCTACTGACAGAAATGTGTCACCAGAAACTGAATCATTTGAATTGCTCAACTAGAATAATTACATTGAAAAACAGAAACTGAATAGCATAATTTGAATTTATTAGTTTGGAACTGAATTCCAATAAACTTACTAAATAAACTGAAAGTAATATTATAAAATTGAATTAATTTCCTGAATTTCCCCTAGGGGATTAATAAAGTGCAATCTAATCGAAATTGCTCTGAAACTCTGATCCTCACTGAAAACTCAAGTCTCTATATACTTCCACATTCAGTTCTCACAATTTAAATTCAGTTCTTGCAATTCAATTTCAGTTTACTCAAACACACATCCGGTCGTTTAGGAAGAGCAATTGAGTGCAGATTCACATAACTCCCTTTCACGTACTGTAACAACTATTTTCTCTCAAGCAACGATCTCAACGACCGACAGGAGATAGATATTTCAAAAGCCTTGTTCGAAAGTGTTTTCTCTATTCTATGTAAAAACTGTAGTTTTACGTCTTAAAATATACTGACATCCAATTTCCTGAGAATTCAATTGCGTTCAAGAGCCAATACCTGATGTACATTTACTTGCCTTTGAAATAAAATCTTGATGGCAAGAAACAACCCTGAACCCATGAAATATTTAGGACAGAATTCATACAGACAGTCATGTTTGTTTTGATGGAAAAATACACACAAGTCGCTATCTAAACATAAATCGGTAGGTGACAATGATCAGCTTACCACCAGTGCCGTCTCCTCTGGTGAAGTCTCCACCCTGGATCATGAAGTCCTTGATGACTCTGTGGAATTTGCTGCTCTTGTAGCCAAATCCTTTCTGTTCAATTAGAACAAATAAAAACAGACATAAACTACATTTGAAAAAAAGTTACACTGCATGCAATCTGCATGCAAGTCAAATGACTAAAAGGGCCCTTTTCAAATCATGTCTCCAATGGACAAGAGGCTACATCAAAAAATTTGTTTTGTGATTTTAAACATGATTAAGTGATGTCATGAATCAAAAATAAACAAATGATGTTCCTCCAACACAAAAAGCAGCTTCAAGATAACAATTTTCTCTTCCGTAAGTGCATTGCTGATCGACAACATAACTACATTTGCCAACAAACCAACCAAGATCTTTCAAACAGATCGGGTCGTGGGCGCTGAACACCACAGATATGAGGTAAACAAGCTGATATCCTACAGCTACCATTTTATTGTGAGAACATGAATTGATACGGTGTCGAATAAGGATTGATTTTCCTGATTAAATTCCCTTTCATCCATGGCATTTTCAGCAGACCACACACATTATGCACAGGACACAACCAGTCAAAAGTAAAACTCACCTCGCCAGTTGCCAGTGTGACGAAGTTCTCGACTGTTTTGGGAACAGTTTTCCCGAACAATCCAATGACAATTCTTCCAACATCCTCATCTCCAATTCTCATGTCAAAATACACCTATAAATCCAAGTTACATCGTCATTTCATGCTCAAAGAAAGCTCTCAGGAAAATGCAACACAAATGACATTTCATATACACATTTCGGCACAGTCATCGCTGTGTTCATCCTGCTGACTGGTCACAACCCTCGACTGGACCAGTACAACAAACTGGTTCGCGGTTCAGACTTAGCCACTGAGGTGGGCAGTTGGGTTAATTTGTTCAGCTCCAAATCTTTTTTCAGTCTCGTTTACCCAGAACCGGTGCAAGTGAAGTGCTTATTAATTTACTAGTGTTAGCTAGCTTGTGAAGAACTGCTCACTTGCTGGGCCAATGGGCTGCGTGCACGATGCTAATAAAGTTAGCATCACAGATCCCATTGGTCCAGAAAATGGCCAGTTCACCTTAACGGTAGACGTGGCCAACACAGCAGCTCATTTTCTGGGCCAATGCAGTACGCAAGTGGGTTTGCCATCCCGTGATTTGCTATATCGCTTCAGGGGCTGTATTTGGCGACAACGCAAACTAAGTAAATGCATAACATTACGTTTGGAAATGCAGTTATGCTCACGTTTGAGCATAACGTTAAATTCCGGGCTGAGCACCAGCTAACGTTAAATTTCGGGCTGAGCACCAGCTAACGTTAACGTACACTATCAAATATTAACGTTAGCTTCCCCGCTAGACAACGCAAGCTTAGGTCATTGTTTGGTGTCTCGGTCTCGCAGCAACGTTTAGTATAACGTTACACAAATGGATATGTTTGGAAATACTGCTCATAACTGTACCAACATCCGCTAGTGTACCTAACGTTAGCTTTCTTACAAGCTAGCTAGCTAATGTAAGAAGCCTAGCGGCGGATGCACCGCTCCTCTGACGTGGCTTTTGAAGCGCTCAAGCTAGCGGCTAGCATTGGTGGGCTAGGGCTAGCCTCACATGAGACTCTCCAGCATACTGCAGTAGAGTCTCACTCGTTGCCCCCCAACATCAGGAAAACGAACAAATAACCGCCGACCCACTTATTCAAAAATGCACCAATCTCAAATAAAAAGTACTGCTGAGGAAGCCACAGGAGTTGTCTCAAAAGTGGGCGTGTTGGTTTTATTAAATATTCCGTAAATTTTAAGTAACCGGTCCATTTGTCTGCTCTATCACGGTTCTGCTTCGGTTTTCCGCGTATAAACTGCACCGTTGCTAGGTGGTATTACATGTCACATAGAAATGAATGGGTTTTGTCGAACACGAGACAACGGCGATGGCGCTGTTGAGCAGTTTATACGCGGAAAACCGAAGCAGAACCGTGATAGAGCAGACAAAT
>CABFOP010089606.1:0-14394 GCA_900683385.1 Anoplogaster cornuta | reverse complement strand
AAGTTATAATAGAAAAACATTTAAGTCAGCGTGTTCATTTTGTTCCTTCTATTTTACAGCAGTGTGTCACTGAAGCATCAAATTATGAGCCTCAAACGGTGTGCATCAATGTTTGCGTCCAGTGCATTTTGGGCTTTAACAGTACCACTGTACACTACCCCAAAATGTAAAAATGTGGCATCATCCCTGAGTGCATAGAAAGACAGGCTGGCATTACACATTTCAAATCGCAGCAGCACATTTGGAAGTTTCTTTACCTGGTGACCCCTGCGGGTGTGCACTTTAGGCTGCTTGTGAAGAAAAGTATGGCTGAATTCCTGAGCAATTATCTGGAATGTAGAGAAGAATGAATTTATTTTGCTGAAGACAATGTGATTTATGTAACTTTATACTGTATCAAGAACAACAACAGTAAGCTGTGTGTTCTACCTGTGGTGTGAGGAACCTTACTATCCTATGGGACAGGAAAGGTTTGTCCAGTATACTGTCGACTGAGGGCCTCTCTCGGGGGTTGCGTCTGAATAGCTGTCCCAAGAGACTGCGCAAGTCTTGGGAGTAGTGAACCGACACAGGAGGGTGTGAGCAAGATTAAGATTAGGACAGGATTAAATAAAACAATGCATTTAATAGGGAAACATCCAACAGGACTGTGTGAATGTGGATTAGAAGAAGAGACGGTTGAACATGTTATCTGTCGTTGCCAGAAGTACAAAACTCATAGAGAAAACTAGAGAAGAAATTAAAGAAATGTGGAATGGGGATATTGAATATTAAGAGTGTATTTAGCATTGAGAAAGGCTTGATACATAGAATCTAGATGTTTTTGGTCGTTTGGTTTTTATTTTATTTTTTCAAATCTAATCTAAAGGAAATAGGGAACTCTGACCCACCACCCCAGTACAGTAGGTGGCGGTAATGCACCTTAAAGTTGGTTGCCACCCGCCATTAAACCTTAAAAAGAAGAAGAAGTTCTTTGCTGTGCCGCGGTATCTTTGACGTCATGACAAGGCGCTCTGGTCAACTAGTGATGACGTAAAGTCTTTTCTCAGGAGGAAACACGAGAATAATCCAAGCAATAGAGGAAAGGTATTTGTGTGTTTGCAAGTAAAGTAAATAAAACGGGTTGTATCGTATTACGGACGTTTCTAATTATAAAGTGTGTTTAGTGGCGAACGAGCAGATCATTCTCTTATTTAGAGTACGTTAGATGACTGGCCAGCTAACAGCTAGCTTAGCCGTAACGTTAGCTAACGTTAACCTAGACGAGACCAGTGGGCTGAAATTAAAACATCTCGACGTCACGGATAATATAACGTTATACATACAATAATAACTACAATAATTGATTTACAGCTACAACGATCGACTCCTAGAAGGATTGGATGCAGAAATATTTGCGTGACGTTAATCAGTTGATTTAGTGCTCCAATTTTAGCTTAGCTTAGCTTAGCTTTACCTACTGTACTAGCGTTGTTAGCCTTATGTTACAAACAGTACACTAACACGCCAACGTTACAAAACAATAACTTGTTACTCTAGTCTCGAGTAGCTAGACGTTGTTTCCATATTGTCACATTTTCCACCGAATTTTATGCTATGGTATCTGTTACCGTAATATAATTCACTCCCTTATTTTCTCTATTTATAATGGTCTCGCTTGCAGCTGTGGTCTGCTGCTGGTGGGAGACTGACAATTTTGTTCAACCTCTGATTGTTTCTCTGAGCATCCTCAGCTCCCTCTCCAACTCAGTTTGATCCATTGGATGGTGCACTCTTATCATTACTATAGTCACTTAACTACGTTATTTTACAAAGAGATGGTTATTACTAGGGTATACAAATAAACCTTTTTAGGAAATATTTGGCATTTTCGTTTGCACGACTTCATGTGCAGAAACTCACTATATTCTTTCATAGTAAGTGCAAAAAGTATCTAATTTGAGGGACCAATAAAATTTCCAGAAATGCCTAGCCATGGATGCACTTAGCCTACAAGTAAATTGTGTGGCATTCCCCTATTGCCACAGAATGGAGTGCAGCACAAGAAACACTATCCTTAACATTATTTTTCATCACAAATCACCAAGTGACTCCGTCCCCCTTTCTCTAGCATGCTGTCCTGGCTCCTAGTCAGCTCCATTATACAAAACGTTGCCAGTAGTAACAGCAGGTGACATCGTTAGATAAAGTCTATCTAGCTTTGAATGGCAGCAGCACAGGTCATAGTCAGGCTATTTACAATCTGACCCTACCCCATTGTAACCTAGCTATCCTGTCTCTTCATGGAGATGGCAGACAGTGACGATGAATACGATCGCAGGAGAAGAGACAAATTCAGACGAGAGAGAAGTGACTATGACCGTTCAAGAGAGAGAGAAGACAGGCGCAGAGATGACTGGAACGACAGGTGAGAAAAATAAATGTTGGTCCTGAACAGATTTTAATTCCAAAAAGGTAGAGCTTGACTGAGTGTTAGTGAGTTTAGTAATTTAATTTAGTAATTTGTTTGCTTTAACTATTCTTATTTCCTGGAACCAATCTGCCAGGGAGTGGGACAGGGGCAGGGAACGGCGTAGCCGTGGAGAGTACCGTGATTATGATAGAGGTCGTAGGGAGAGATTCTCCCCGCCCAGACATGACATGAGTCCCCAGCAGAAACGCATGAGGAGAGACTGGTGAGATCAGCTGCTATACCATTCTACAGTGTTTACAACTTTTATCTGCTGCTGTTTAAGCTCCTTTATCTCTCCCCTGGCAGGGATGACCATGGTGGAGACCCCTACCATGGGGGATATGACATGGGATACGGTGGTGGTGGAGGCCCCAGCTATGCCCCACCACAGCACTGGGGCCACCCTGACCTGCACCTCATGCAGCCTCATCATGGCATCCCTATCCAGGCGAGGTAAGAGGGGTTGAATAACCTCCTGCTCTGATATTGGATATTTAGTGGATATTTCTTTTTCCACATTCAATAACTTGTGAAACAAACAAGGAAAAAAACACATTGGTGAATATGTTATGATTACTGGAAGAGGAAGAACAATTTACAGCTGAGTCAAATCAGTTTCTTCCTTTAAATCCCTCCTCAAAACTAAGTTTTACATCTGTTTATTTCTCCTGTTTTATTTCAGCTTTATTTCAGTTTTATTTTGTTTTGTTTCTTTTTGCATACTTTTTATGTTGTTTTTCTATTTTTCCTTCTTGGAGATTTTATTGTACTTTTTAGACTGTATTATTATTATTATTATTATTATTAATTTATTAAGCACTTTTATTATTAGAATAACTGCAGTTTTGGGTAATTTCTTTATGTATTGCAGAACTATACTATCAAAGTGAATGCATAGAGAATTTAAAAAAAGCCTGACTGGCCAGTGCCTAAAATCCTCAAGGTTGAGCCTTGAACCTGTTATATCTAACCTGTTATTTGATCCATTAGGCTTGGTAACATCCATGACATGGATCTTGGTCCACCCCCTCCAATAATGAAGAGCTTTAAGGAGTTCCTGATCTCCTTGGATGATTCTGTGGATGAGACTGAGGCGGTCAAACGCTACAATGAGTACAAGATTGACTTCCGCCGACAGCAGATGCAGGACTTCTTTTTGGCTCACAAAGATGAAGAGTGGTACGATCTTAATTGCCTTTACTACATTAGCCCTAATAATACATATTTTTAGTAGGTTTTAATTGTCTACAAGTATAGGAATTGTATTTCACCATCTCATTATTTTAGAAAATAGTGCACATTTCTGAAATGACAATGTCATAAGTTGGGCCTGATTCTATGGCGGGTGCATCAAGGGATATTGCACTAATAGAATATTGTAGCATAATAATCACAATGCAGTCATACTTGTTTGATGGGTCTAGTGATGGATTAACAAACTTTGCAAGGGAATGTAATGCATCCACTCTAGGCTCTTAATGCATTACAGGTGGTAATGTTACAGTCAATCCATGCCTGTTTATTTAACTTTTTTATGTTCCATATTATTTCTGAAGGGGAAAAAATCAACCCAAATACCACCTGAGAAGTATTTGTGGAGTCAGATGTCACTATTGTGATTAGTGTGTTGGAGAAATTTGAACATGATTTATTAAAGTTACCTTAAGTTATGTGCACCCATAGAGTTGTTAGACAGTAATAGTAGTAGTAAAAATATATAAAATTTAATAGGGCACCGAATTTTGACTGAATTTTAGCTGATTTTAGTTTGGAAGTTTGGAATTTTGAAAACATTGAAGAAATTATGTCATTTGGCCCCATAATACTTAAAACTCGAATAAATTTACAAAACCAGATCAAAACCAGAAATTTGCTGGATGTGTTATATGATATCCAGTTTTAAACAAAAACGGCAAAAAATATTTGGGTTGATTTATATTTTATATATATTTTTTGTTAACTTTGCAAAGATTTACATTTGTATGATGCTTGTTAATGCTTATTGCACTTAATTTCACAGGTGTGTCTAGGGATCATGTTAAACTGTCAATGTTCTGTGTTGACATAACCAATCCTTCCTCCCTTCATTCCTTCTACTACCTTGACGACACGTTTTTTGAAGATGAGAAAAAGTGGAACTCGTCCGCAGGAATCGTTCTTAGACAGCAAGGGCATGCACTGCGCACAATGCAGTTGCCATTAGACACACAGTACCAGGGATTTTAGCTAGACAGTTAAGTAGTCTTCCGCGCATGGAGCTTTTTTTGTGTTTTATGCTTTTTCCCCCCTATTTTCTTTTTATATTCGGATCAAATCGAATCCCAAAACCGAATTTGTGTGTATACAGACACACCAGGGGGGTGAAGTGGATCGCATTTTCACAGAAGAGACCCCTCTCAGTATTTATTTGTTATTAAACTGGCAGAACAAAAGGTAAATTTAGTCCACTCAATGATCAAATTTATCTTTTGATATGTGAAATTATGAATATGTGAATGTTTAACTATATAATCTATCTCCCTGTTGTGTTTTTGTTTCTGGTGAGTAAACCTCAAGCTTTCTGATATGTTCAATAACCAGCTATAATCACAAAGACAAAACATGCATACACTCAAGGACCTAACACTACCACAAGGACTAGGCAATATAAAGTACAGAAATCAACATCTTCATGATAGTCATCTGAATAGATGTTTCATTCATTTCATTGATTGATTGCCAATTTTAGCTCTTCCCAAAAAGGACTAAACCACCTGAATGTAAAACAGATCTTATTGGCTGAATGTTTTTGGTATAAACAAACTATTGTGATATGAGAATAAATTAATGGGTGCTCTCAGTATTATTTTTACTACACCACAGATATAACATAGATGACATATAATATTTGTCCTCTAACTTTTACATCCCGTTCATCCCAACCCCATATATCCCCTCCCTACATTTTCTGTGGACCCCAACTCTGGACACAGGTTCAGGTCCAAGTACCACCCAGATGAGGCCAACCGACTTAAGGCTGAGGCCCACAGTTCCCTGCAGAACCGTCTGAATGTCTACATGTTCCTGATGGAGAACGGCTGGTATGACAATGTCTCCTTGGACATTGAACGTAACCAAGCCATCATCAAGGTCCTGGATGCAGGTGAAGCCTTTTTGTCTATTTAAAACCATTCACTTATTAGTAAGCTTGAGTGGTCCTCATTCACAAAACTTTTCTTAAATTCTTCTTCCTTTTGTTCTTGAGAAAAGTGCCTACAGTGCTGTTTATGCTGTAACATCAGAGACACACACATTGGATGAAATTATAATGAAGTGGTTTGAAACTAAAATGGTAAAACTTGAAATGAACAAGTCACGGGTCACTCCTGGCCAGCAGGAAACCACATTAAGATTAATTGCATGTTTATGGAGTCTTATCATTTGAGATTTTAATGAGGAAAAACCTTTGGAGACTGCTTTTAAAAAAGCGTTTTGGCCTTTATTAGACAGCTTAAAGTGGAGAACGATATGGAGAGAGAGGGGGGTGACATGCAACAAAGGTCCTGGGACAGATTTTAGCCCAACACTTCGCTGAGCCACCAGGATGCCCCAGAGAGAGTTTGGCAGCCCGGCATGGAAATTAGAGTCTGTTCTACTGCAGAATACGGGGATTTGATATATTATAGTGCCTCCTTAATGATACCATCCACCACATTTGGGACCATGCGGCTGATGGATGGCTGTGATATGCTGGTCACTGATCTCCTGTTGTCCTAGTGGCCAGGAAGGCGAGAGCATACAGCACCTGGACATGTGGAGGGAACGACGGTGAAGTTTTTGTTCCTTTGTGGCTCCAGGGTGTCGCAGAGATCCAGGAGAATTGTCCTGGGTTGTCTAAATTGCACCATGAGCCATGAATCACTCTCAGATACCTGCATGGTCCCTAAAGACGTTTAGGGACTGAGGCTGCAGAAAATGTGCCATTTTTATCACTTTGATCAGTCAGCTAAACATGTTTCCAATTGAATAGAGGTGCCTGTTATGGCGATTAATTTGTGTTACCATGGGTAACAAACGCACAATGGCTATCCCTTAAAGAAAAAAAAACATATACCCTCTTCCTCTCCTTTAGCTGTGATAAAGATGGAAGGAGGTACAGATCATGATCTTCGTATCTTGGACCTGCCACCTGAGGAGGAAGAAGAACGGGAGAAGTCAGCAGCTGTTTCAGGGGGATCCGAACCTCCCAAGAGAGAAGACCTCAAAACCATGGATGGTGACCGCAAACCTGCAGCAGAGAAAGACAAGAATGAGAAGGTATGCTCTGTCTTTCTTGTTGTATTCAACATGCAGTCAACATTTCAGTGTTGTATTGATGACAGTGAACTGTGCTACAGGAGGAGAGCAATTCTACCAGCACAGAAAGGGGTGCTTCCAGGACAGCAGAAGGGGAAAGTGTAAAAGAGGAAGGAGAGAAAGAGGCTCCCAAAGAAGAAATGTCTGAACCCAAGAAGGTCAGTGTCATGTCTCCCCTTGTCTTCTTCACAGCATAAAGATGCAGGAATGAACCAAATAGCCCTCATTGTTCCCTCACTCTCATTTACTGTACCAGCCGAGGAGGAAGAGGAAGCACAGTGGAGACAGCGAAGATGAAGCCACTGCCTCAGAGAGTGACTCTGACTCGGATTCGGACACCAACTCCAACTCCTCTGACAAACCTACCAAGAAGGAAGAGATGGAAGACAAGGACGAGGAGGAAGAAGATGGCGAAGGTGAGAAATGTCCAATCAGTGATTGAAACTATAGACCGAAAACAGATTTCCAGAAAGAGTATACTGCTGATGTGTTCCAGCACATTGACTTGTCCCCACCAAACTGCTCTCTCCCAGCTAATGACAAAGACATTGAAGAGGGGAAACCAAAGGACGAAGTTGAGGAAGATAAGAAAGAAGAGAAGAAGCCCAAGGATGATGCTCCTCGACCGCGGCCTCTGCACAGGACCTGCTCCCTGTTCATGAGGAGCATCGCTCCCACCATTTCCAAGGCTGAGATTGTTGCTGTGAGTTGAACAGAGGAAGTGTTCAAAGTGACCCTATCATTACCGGTGAATTGTCACTGAAGACAATGTTTGTTTGAACTCGACATCTTGTTTGTTTTTTTCTCTCAGCTGTGTCGGCGATATCCTGGCTTCTTGCGTGTCTGCTTGGCTGACCCCCACCCAGAACGCAGGTTGGTCCTCAAAAACGACCAGAAACGTCTACTCATTTAATTACTCCACCTCGTGTGAAACAATTTCTTACATTTTCTGAGATTGATTTTATGTCTTTTCCATATTGTGGTTTAAATGAACCCTGTCCTGTTGCAGGTTTTTCAGACGATGCTGGGTGACGTTCGACCGTAGTGTCAACATCAAGGAGGTCTGCTGGAACCTTCAGAACATTCGAGTAAGTCTGTCAACCTCAGCAACTCAAACACTGATTTTCAAGGTTGCATATCATACCAATTTATGCATATCAGAAAGTGTTTGACTGGGGTATTTGGCAAATCATCGCCAATTCATTCATGATTACGTGTGATTCCAGCGTGAAACAAATAAAGGTCTGTTCTATTCTCTGCCCCTGGCAGCTGCGAGACTGTGAACTGGCACCAGGAGTGAACAGAGACCTGGTCCGGAGGGTGCGTAACGTTAACGGCATCACTCAGCACAAGCAGGTGCTTCGCAATGACATCAAGCTGGCTGCCAAGCTCATTCATGCCTTGGATGAGAAAGGGGAACTGTGGAGCCACAAACCCCAGGAAGAGGGACTGAGCACTGAGGTGCAGCACTCCTTCATACAATTTGAGCAGATGCTTCTTAGAGAATCTGTGCTATCACTGAAATATTCATTTTGTGCGGTTTGTTTTGTTCAAAAGTTGCCAGCTCAGAACCCCGTCCTGAAGAATATCACCGATTACCTGATAGAGGAGGTGAGTGCGGAGGAGGAGGAGCTTCTGGGCAGTGTGAGCGGAGTGGATCCTGAGGAGGGCACCAAGGAAGGAAACCCCGCTGAAACCACCGTGGAGAGGGACGACAAGCTGGTCAAGGTTTGCCCATTAGTTATAAATTATTACAGTTCAGCCAAGAAATTATACTCTCTACATTCTTTAGAAAGTGTGATATTATTTTGATACACTGTGTCATCGATGTGTCCTGCTGGTCACTGGCTGGGGTAGCGCCTTCCCGACGGCGCTACTAAGTTACTTCAATGAATAAAAGCAGCTGTTCAGAGTTTGTAGAGTTTCTTCACTCTCCTGTCTTGCTCCAGGTTTTGGATCGTCTGCTTATGTATCTGCGCATCGTCCATTCCATTGACTACTATAACACCTGTGAATACCCCAGTGAGGATGACATGCCCAATCGCTGTGGCATGATCCATGTACGTGGACCCATCCCTCCCAATCGCATCACAAATGGAGAAGGTCAGTGTGTTTCCTTTGCTCGTGATATACAATGTTGACAGGGATCTACTGGGAAAATTGAAAGTAAATACAAAAACATGAAATTTATGGATAAAGTTAAAATGGCCAGCGTTTCAACACCAATGCTGGGGTAGAACAACAACAATAACAATCATAACTCAGAGGGTTTGGTGTGCGTGGGTTAATTACATAATCAAACCTCTTATCTTGTACACATAGTGCTACAGTGGCAGAAGATGATGGAGGAGAAACTGAGTCCATTGTTCAGTTTGAAAGAGATGCTGTCGGAGGAAGAGGCGGGCAAGATGGGCCGCAAGGATCCTGAGCAAGAGGTGGAGAAGTTTGTGTCTGCCAACACTCAGGAGCTGGGCAAAGACAAGTGGCTCTGCCCCCTTAGTGGCAAGAAATTCAAGGTCAGTGCTTGTAAAGCCAAGTATTTGGGATTGTGCAACACTTTAGATAAAGCTTAGATGAACCTTTTGACCGTAGTTTTAATTTCTGCACCAATATTTTACTTAGTAACACAATGATTTTTGTGTTTTGCTGCAAAACAAATCGCCTTTTAGTGCATATGAACAGTGTCATTCAATATTTTTATTATTCCTTGATATGCTGCTAAGAGCCTATACATTTAAAATGAATTTCTAGGGCCCAGAGTTTGTGCGCAAACACATCTTGAACAAACATGGGGACAAAATCGAGGAAGTGAAAAAGGAGGTGGCGTTCTTCAACAATTTCCTCATGGATGCCAAGAGACCGTCACTCCCAGAGATGAAACTGCCTCCTCTACCGGGCCCAGGACAAGGTGGGCACAACTTCTCTTATCTAATTAGAGTTGGATATTGTTTATGAATTATTTTTGTTGTCAGTGATTGGCTAATGTACTATGATGTACAGGTGATTGTAGAATCAATTAATCCTTTGCCCACAAAGATCTGAGCTCACATTCTTTCTCTCCTCTTCTTCCACATTCTTTCTCTCCTCTAGGTCTGCTTTCTCCCAATATGCCATTCCCCCCTCAAGCTCCGCAGGGACCGATGGGCTTCGGCCAGCCTCGTCCACCAGTGATGTGCTATGGAGGTATGGCTGTGCTCCGACTGTGTGCTCCATACCATTTTCCTCTCTTCGTTCAGATCCACGTATCTGTGGACAATAGGAAGGTATTTCTGTCAGACCACCAACTGTTTTGTTCTGACATTGAATCCTTCTTTTCACCAGGCGGACCTCCTTACCCACTCAACCAATATGGAGGAGGCCGAGGTAACTATGACAACTTCCGGGGACAAGGTGGCTACCTGGGGAAGCCACGCAACAACAGGTGAGATCTCTGTAAGGGTCATCTTCACAGTACTATCATTTCTCCATTCTGCTATTAGAGAAGTTTGAACAGCAGGAGATTCCTGACCCTTTCTATACTTTTCTTTGTTTGTTTTCTCCTTCTACCATCTCAGAATGGCGCGGGGTGATCCACGCAATATCATTGAATATCGAGACCTGGATGCACCAGATGATGTCGACTTCTTTTAGAAGATTAATTTGATCCTTTCAGTCTTTTAGTCAGCATACTTTTCCAGTGTTATGTCCGCCTTGTGTTTGACTGCAACTAGAGCGACCTACTGCTGCAAACTGATTCCTCAAAATAAAATTGGGTTCCAAAAACATTGATGCGTGTTTAATTTTCTATCGTGTGTTTGTGTGTGCGGTGGGGGGTTGGTCGGGTTAGGATGTTCAAGCGACTATGCCTTCTTACTTGAACTGTCTGAATTGTTAACTTTGGTGGTTCTCAAATATGATAGGGTTATTATGGCTGGCGACTTTAATGTGCACATTGACAACCTGTCAAATTCACTTGCAACCAACGTCTTAAATATTACCAACTCTTTCACCTTTGTTCAACATGTGTCCGGCTCTATGCATGACCATGGTCACACCCGTGACCTGGTTTTTACCCTCGCCCTGACTTTGAACTCTCTTTCTATGTTTGATTTTGTCTCTGACCACAAATGCATTGTTTTTGACACCATGCTTTAGTCCTCTGCTCAACCACAGAAGCATACAGTACACCCTCGCTTCCTCAATGCCCACTCTTAACTACTTTTTCATCTTGTTTTTCTGATTCTTGTTCCTTAAAGAGGTCCTGCCTACCCTGGCTCCTCACCTACTCTCCCTTATTAATCTCTCACCTCTGGCTGTATTCCTGATGATTTTAAAATGGCAAGCATCCAAGCCATTTAAAAAAAGAAACTATCCTTGATCCAACCCAACCAAATAACTACAGACCTATTTCAAATCTACCATTCACCTCCAAAATTCTAGAAAAAAAATCATTGCACAGCAGCTCCTTGAGGTCATTGAGGTCAATCTGGTTTTCGCCACCAACATAGTACAGAAACAGCACTACTAAGAGTGACAAATCATTTGTCACTCTTAGTAGTGCAGTATGTCATTTGAAATGAGATTCCCATGCAGGCTGACAATGGCGAACACTATCCTGGTCCTGCTTGACTTAACAGCTAAACAAGTGGGTTGGTATTTCGGGCTCTGCTCTCCATTGGTTCTCCTATCTGTCAAACAGGAAATTTCAGGTTGTAACATTGGTTGTAATAGACAACTTTGTATCCTCAACTGCCCCTTTACTCTGGAGTTCCGCAGGGTTCAATCCTTTGGTCCCATCCATTTCTCTCTCTACATGTTACCTCTAGAGAACCTGGTTAACCAATTCAATTGCATCTCTCACCACTGCTACACTGATGATATGCAGCTGTATCTTTCAGTTAAGCCAAATGACGGGAAATATTAGCACCCTCCATAACTGCCTGACTGCTATAAAGGACTGGATGTCACTCAATTTCCTTCAGCTAAATTCAGACAAAACTGAGGGTGTTCTCATTGGTCCAAATAAATTTATCACAGAAGTAAAACCCTATATCGGCCCCCTGGCCACCAATGTTAAACCCCTCTCTAGAAACCTGGGTGTAATCTTTGACTAAAATCTAAACTTTGACCCACACATAAACAATCTTATCCAAACCGGCTTCTTCCAACTCCGGAACATCACTAAAATCAACTCAATGTTATCAACCAGAGATCTAGAACTACTAATCCATAGCCTAATTTTCTCACGCCTTGATTATTGCACTGCCCTTTTCTCCTGTCTCAACCAAGAAGCCCTGTCTCGGCTACAACATGTGCAAAATGCTGCAGCCAGACTGCTAACCAAAACCAACTGTAGATCCCACATCACACATATCCTCGCATCCCTTCATTGGCTCCCTGTAAAGTAGAGAATAGACTTCAAGATACTGCTCATCACATACATGGTCTTGCCCTTCATACATCTCCGAACTATTACAACCTTACTCCACCTCTAGGCCACTCAGATCTTCCGACCAAGGTCTGTTATTTACACCTCGTTCCCTCCGCAAATCCAAGGGCGATTGTGCTTTTGCCGCCAGGGCCCCGTCCCTCTGGAACAGCCTACCCCCTCTGTTAGATCAGCTGAGTCTGTAAACAGCTTTTAAAAACCTCTCAAAAGCCAGCTTTACCACCTTGCCTTCCCTTCAAATGTTCTATGATTTTATTTTAAAATGAAATAAGTGGATCATTTAAGAGTGTGGCATCACAGAGTTGTAAATTATATGGCAGGCCTATAACTTTATTCTTAAAAATGACTATTGTATTTTTTAGACAAAATAAGAATTTTTCTAATACATGTTTCTAAGGAACCAGTTACCTAACTCAGCAATCCTCATAAATATTTTGCATTTTCTGTTTTACATTGTAACAAGATACGTCTGAGAGCAGTATTTATGTAATTTTAAAATGCCAAAATACTTTCAAAAATGAGTTTTGATGAGATGAAAATACATGTTTCCCTTGTTGGGCTACATGAACAGATTGTGATAGTAAGGTGATGACAGTATTCAAATGCTACAAACAAGCAACCAGTCGGATATAAAGGGCAGGATGTCAAGGGAGATCATCCACTCCCAAGACCCACCTGCTCTTCTATTGAGTGTTCAGGTCTGCATTATCCTATTAGCAGTGACACACTTAACCTGTGGGTGTGATTTTTTTTGTTTATTAATCTTCAATAATAAAACAATAGATTTTCAGTACTTTGTCAATAGGGAGTAATTTTTTAAATTGTAGTTATATTTGGATGTATTTTTGTCATGTTATGTCCATCTATGGAGCAGATCATTGGGCCCCAAGCTCATCAGGCTAAAGGAAATTGAATGAACACAGATTTAATTGTGAGGAGTGGCTTCCCTCTAGTGGCAAAACTGTCGAATTACATGGGTGGATGTCTGACATTTCGTCGGGCACATTTGCCAGCAAGCTGCATGAAGCCACAAATCTAAGTTGAAGTACCCTGTTACTTTATATATGACTGATCAGAATTATAACTGGGTATATTTAAAGTTTGATTTGTAGATTTAAAAATAACGTGTCCAGGACTGTTTTGGCGTTTACCGTAATTCCCAATAAAGGGTCTCCTCCAGTGTTCACAAACATTATTACACATGTACAAACTTCACATACCTTTTACTGCGTCAAAATAGAATATTCACATTTAGTTGTCACGTGATATCAGTCTTTGTACCAAAAGCTCAGACAAAAATCTGATTGAAAGAGTGAATTCCCAATCACTAGCCCAGTTTGTAGCCCGTTAAAGGGGAGCCATACACTGAAACCAGATCTGTTCTTCAGACCTTCTGAATGGGATGAGCTTAGATAAATAAAAGGATTAGTTTATATGCAAATGACTTGTTGGCTCTAACTCTCATAGCTAACAGCATGTTACTGTGTACACATAGTAAACATCAGACCAACAATAGCATACCAGTATATTGCTACATTGTTACCTCCGCCCAAGGAGGTTATGTTTTCGCCCCTGTGTGTGCGTCAGCAGGATTACGCAAAAACTACCACCCCAATTCACATGAAACTTGGTGGAGGGGTGTAGTATACCCCAACTTAGAACCCATTAAATTTTGGAGTGGTTCTGAATCACAGGGCCGATCCAGGAATTAATTGTCACTTATAGGAGTTATTTATACTTCCGACCACCAGAGGGCAAATGAGGGTGGACGACGAGTGACAGTGGCTGTTTCCTAATTCAGGTGCTACACACTGCGCAGTGCGTATTTTAAGTGGGAATGCATCATATTGCGTCACAGCTTCGCACCGAGGACTGTTCCATTTCGGAGTGCACTCGAAATGCGGCCGAGACATGCGCACTCCTTTTAGCCGAATTTGAAGTGTCCGAAAATACACACTTTCCTACACTACTGTATCCCAAGATTCATTGCGCTCTGGTGACTTTTTCTTCTTCTTGTTTTACGGCGGTTGGCATCCAGTTTATTGGCGCATTACCGCCACTTGCGCCTCGGTGACGAGGCGTCAGCAGCAACTTGAAAGATACTGTAAATTTGATGTAGGACTGTTAATATGTCACTTATTAAGTTTTAATCTTTTATCAGGCGAGAAAATAACCATGT
>CABFOP010089603.1:0-10054 GCA_900683385.1 Anoplogaster cornuta | reverse complement strand
ATAAAAAGTAATAATAATCAACTGCAAATTGATGTAGGTTAGGGTTATAAGAATTTAAAAAAAAAATCTGATTTGTGTTCTACACACCAAAATATGTCATTTGAACACCCCTCTCGATTGATTTTCCAAAAAAAAAAAGTATGGCCCGCCCTACTGTCCCGGGCTGTCCTCGTCGGATCTCTACTCCCCCGTTCTCCCCCGTTCTGACGCCGCGAGTTAAATTGGTCACTGTAGTGAAGTCACAGCCGATTTGCTGTCACAACGCCATCAGTCAGTCGGTCAAACAAGTGATCAAATAAAAAAGACAACTGCTTCATTACCAGACCACTTCGTGACAGAATAATTGCGGTGCTCTTGTGCTCTTGTAACATTAGATGAGCAACCTGCATTCCAAAACGAGAAGCCGGATAGCTGCTAATTAATTTTCATGAACTGAAAAAAACACTGCAAAGTTCTCAGCATAGACTGTAAAACGTTGAGACGAACGGTAAAACGCCAGAGAAAACTCCAAAACAACTTCACGGCTTCTCTGTCTTCGCTGTCCTGGTCCTGTCAATCAACCTGTTTATCACAACGTAGCCACGCCCTTAAGCATACGCTCCTTTATCGTCAAATGTAAAATAAATGAGGCCATAATTTACAAAATGAACATCATTCTGTATTGAAGAAGACTTCAAACTAGTGATTGAGACCTCATTTGGGTCTCTGAGATAAACTCATTTGGAAAACGTTTACTGAGGCTATAAATCAAGTGAGAAGTAGGGTCATTTTCCCATTGACTTGCATTGAAACCGATTTCTTTTTGCAACCAGGGAGAGCGCCCCCAGATAGAATGCAGGTTTAAGGCACTTCCTGGTTGGCCTCATTTTTGAGGACAGGAACTACCCGCTTGGTTATGTTACTATATTTGTCAAGTCAATATTATCGACCTCTAGTCGGTTTTCAGAATGCGAGGCAATGTGCAGTGTTTTGTAAACTATATTGTGCTCCATGTCCACATAAGATGCAACAACATGTTACATGTTATACATGTTATAAAGTTCCAACTTGATGTGCATCCAACTTGACAAAGCACACTGCTCATCCACCTCAGCTTGACAATGTGTGAGGTTTCCTGTGCACATGTGAAGATTGTGCAATGATGCCTACAGAGCCTGAGAATATATGCTGCATAGAAATACCACAGGTAACATTTTTATTACCTACACTAATTTGTCTGATTGCAGATAACATTTGTCACATACCATGACACTTTACAGTATGTAATTCACACTAGGTTACAAGACGGCTAAATGAAGTGCTCTGAAAAAAAATCTGGTGTCTGTAGCGGTCACAATACTGTAATAAGTCCGTCTAATCATTTCATTTGGAATTAAATGATTGGACGGACTACGTGCCTGTCAACTTTACCTTCAGCTCGAATTAAATGGCCCATTTGGCTGGAATGAAATGACTGGATGCCTTACCAGCCTGTCGACTTGCATTACCAAACAACCAGGAAACAAGACGAGTAGTATAGACTGGACCATGGTGCGACGGGGACCGTTATCGTTTTCACACCGTCCCCCCGAGCAACAATGGGCAAGTGGACTTCTGTCCACCACATTTCCCACACCCGTCTTCACGTCGGCGGGGTTCGGCGCTGAAATTCGACGCTCTTCGCTCGCTGCTACTGAGGTAAACAACCAGGAAACCCGTCTCCCAGAAGTACTGTGACGGGGACCATTATCAGCAAAACACTGTCCCCAGAGCTACAACGGGGAAGCGGACTAGTTTACACATTTGTCTTCTTAAATTTTTTCAGTTTGGCAGCTTATAAAAACTTAGCTCTGGTACCCTGTTGGTAGTGCATCCCAGCACACAGCAGCTTTTTTCAATATCTCCATAAAAGTTTTTCTTCATGAAAAGGCTTACTGTTTTTGTTAACTAGGCCATATAGTCGCTTGTGGCAATTCTGCACCTCCTGCACAAGGACATCAGTTTCCTCTTGGGAGAAGCTTTTGTGGTGGAACCTCTCTGGACTATTTTCACTTTCACCAAATTAGGGAAGGAAAAGAAGGGATTGGTCATGATTGAACCCAGATCTACCACACCTACTGATAATGTATTCCTCCGAGTCCATCCCCGTTTCAAACTGCGCCGCAGGTTTGCCACGCTCCTCTGGCCACAAAATTGCCAAACATCAGTCACCATGGCCTCTGTGCCCACGTTGTGCGCCTTTGACTGCAATTTGTGCCGTGTACAATTGATTCACGAAAATAGAGACCTTTATGTTTTTACTTTACCTTCATTCTATATTATAAAGTTGTATGCATGTGCACTGATGATTACTTTACTAGCCAATGTACAGTTAGTAAGTAATTTAAATGATTATTTTTCAATATCCTCAATACACTGCAGTTTTGGTCTGCAGTGTAGATGTAATATTAGCAATCCTCCAGTCACCTACTCACAGCTGGAATACACCCATACCTACTTCCTGTCAGTGCCATTTGATTGTTATCCAGTTTCTCTCTGTGCCAACCTGCCACCCCACAGCTCCTTCATGGGAGAAGAAGGCTTGTCGCAGCACTTCAACTTGTCTCCAGTTCATACTGGCACTTAGTGCTGTGGATCTCAAAACTCTAGTCAGTATGCATTCGCCTCACAAGTTGCAACAATATCAAACATAATTATTTGTATATATTCTTTCAAAGCATGCAATGCAATGCTTCATGAATGTTCCTGTCATATGATATATACATATATTAAATATTCATTGTCACTGTGTCTCAAGGTTGGAATAAATTTGGATACAGAGACAGAGCACAATAAGGTCTGGTGTTTTTAATCAATTATTTATCCAATATTTTAATGATCAGATAGCCTGGAGTGATCAAAGGCTTGGTTCGAGCCCCACTGCCTCTGCTCGCTAAGACATCCCTCTGTACTTTGATGTGGTTCACCAAAAATGCACTTATCTTGGGCATAACTCTCTCACAGGCATGCATGTGGGTACTTTGAAACCACTGGTTTGAGAGGCATACATATAGAGACGAGAGGGTCACTGACCATTCCCTATAGAGAGCTGCATCACACATGTATGGTCTCCAGCAATCAGCTGTACAACTACTGTTTTGTATGTCATCTAAATATGAGACGGCTATAGGTCACCTTCCCAGATATTTTTGCTGTAGCTCTGCATGAATATTATCATATATATAATTGGTTGGCAAGGTCTATAATGTGGAGTATGTGTCATGAGATGTTGAATAAAACATTACTTTGAGGAACTGTCTGATGGCAGCCTCAAGTAAAATCCTGCTTTTTTGACCAGTCAGTGGATACAAATGAGCAACTCTTCAAACAGACCTGACAGATGTGTTATCATGCGCAAATATTTAATGCAAAAAAAAAGTCTGTTTTAACGGTGGATTTATTTATTTAAATAGAAAAGGGGGATGTACTTATGTATTCATGCTAACATTTTACATTCTCTTCTGAAAGTAAATCTGGTAAGAAAATCAAATTAGAGGATGTGGGTCATGTGCTTAGCAGTTCAGGTCATGGTGACGATCCAATGTAAAGCTAACGGAATTGTATTTTCCATCTTCTGACACGCGTATCAGATTTGTTTAGACATCCATCTGTCTGCAATTTAATATGCAATGAAGACTGTGTAACATTAGAAATCAGTGAGAAAACACCAATGCCTGATTATATTTTCCATACTCATTAGTTCACCCACTCCCAGTCTCACTTATCTGATGTTAAATGAGTGTAGTGACCAAGCCTGTGCGATTACAGTAGTTACTCTAAAAGTATGGCTTCTTTAGTTGGTAGTAGTAGTTAATATTGACTAAATGACAGACTACATGTTTAGATGTACTTTTGTGGGAGACTGAATGAAAACCCACACAAACCTGGGTACACCAAATCTAGTTACTGAAAAAACAACCATCTGAATGGAAATCTCTATATTTACAGATACGTTTGAAGAATATAGGAAGATGCTTTTGGGATTTCTCAGAAACACAGGTGCTTTAAAGGGAAAACACATTTTGATTGTAAAATGCATTGATACAAATATTCCATGCATGTTGGAATATTTTTGATAATGGTTGTATATGACAATACTGTCCTGACTATGGTGCAATTTGGTATGAGTTACATGCTTAAATTCACATTAAATAGACTTTGGACAAGTAACAAAGTAATTAGAGCGTATCACTGAGTTTGAGTCCAGTTTAGTCCAGTTTAGTCCAGTCGTTGATGTTCATTAAGTTATCAGGAATCTGCATTGCTGATTAGAACTTTACAACCCTGAATATGTTAAAACTGACTTATGACTGCTAATGCAGAATCCATGATACTAACTGACCCTATTATGATAAAAGAACAAAGTGGCATATGACCTAGGTGCATTGCAGATTGCAGCCTAGTGTAAAACAAATGCACCATCAAATCTGGGAAATTGCAAGTAAACACCAAATGATATAGCACATATTAGGCCTTAGTGCTTATTAGACCTATTGCTCAGAGCATTTATTTATTTGAGTGAATCTAATACAAGAGAAAGCCCCTGTAAAGTCAGATGTTTTCTTCGAATTCCCAAGCAAGATCCATCAAATTGAAGCGCCTATTTTTTTCAATTATAAATCAATGCATACATTATTTGTGCCAAATAATCTATACTGTAGATTGCTTTTAGTAGTTTATATACTTGAGAGAAGATGGAGTGGCATCTTCGCTTGTCTTTGCCTGATGGTGAAAACCAGACCTTTGTAAAAAAGCAAATCATTCTTAGCATTTGTTTGAACCTTGTTAGATAACCTGCTAGGTGGGGCCTTATTTCAGGACAGTTCAGAAAGTGTAAGATAAGCTGTCAGTCACAAAAAGTATACTAAATTGACTTTCAGATATTACCTTGTGATTGTCTAATCTTTACAACACTCATTCCCTTGTCCTATGTGGCAAACTCCATCCATTTCGCACCTCTATAGGACAAAATAAAACCATAAAAAATGAGTATTTACAAATACTTAACTACACAGTTTGTGCATGATAGTGGGCGGTTGTTTGTCAAAACTTCTGAGACAGTACTTTTTGATTCAGTTTTGATTCAGGCTCTATGCCCTCTTTTTGATGAATACCATACAATGCGCTGCTCTATCGCTCAGTCAACAGCAGCATCCCTTGGTGAACAATTATGGAAGGATAATCTGTTGACATGAACTTGTTTCCTGTTCATTGTTTTACCGTTCCACCCCAGCAATCCTCTCTGCTTCTCCCCTGTCGCTCCTCACCACCAGATTTCTTCTATTTTCCTTTCAAATCAAGTCACGTAGTCAGATTATTATACACAGTACAAAGAAAACAAAATTGGTGATTAAAAATTAAATACTCTTATCTCTCTGTGAGCTATCTCAGTCCCCAGAGAGAGGATGCTATTTTGCAGGCTTGCGGGTGTCTTTTGTTCCCAATTTAGAAGCTTGTCGCTGTTTATTGTTAATTTTTGATGCTTCATTTGATATTCCGTTCACTTTTCTCTCTGACATGCACATAAAACATCTTCATCAAAGTGTCAATTGTATGGCTTGTGTTGTCAGAATGTCAGGTTTGCCCTATTCTTTACATTTCTGAGCAGAGGGTGTGTATTGTACAGCCTGGCTTGTGGGTGTGCCAACTGAGCACTGAAATGTGCTGTACAACCTCTTTGCCTTGGAGTAAGAAATCAATATGTATCCTAAGTCTCAATTCCTGAAAAAAGACTTTAAACCCCAAATCTATGAGCTTGTCAATTGTGAACTCTGACTGACTCAAAATGACTGGAAAGTTCCCAGTACTGTTTCCTTTGTTGGCACCAAATATCCATTTCCACAGTAAATCCTTTCTGGAGTTAGAGTAAAGCAGTGACATGAAATGACTGTTCTTCTGTCCTTGCAGGAGGCCTGTCAGCTTGGCAAGATAACCTCTGCAAACGTAAGTCTTACAGTATATTTGTCACTTGCATGTATGCATCCATAAGCATCATAAGCATCATATTGTGCAATTTGTCATTTCAATGACTGTATTCTGGGTTCATTGAGCCCAATTATGAATCTGCATATCACCCCAAATACACTGTGTAACAAAAAAGATACATATAGTAGTTTCCTAAGTTTCCAAGTTTTTGTAAAATTGCTTTTTTAGTGCATGCCATAACAATATATATATTTTGTCCTTTTTTTCTTCAAGTTTTTAAAAATATGTTTGATGGTGTGTCAAGAGCAACAGGCAGTATGATAGTCAAAAGTCAAAGGTTTCTTCTCATCCCAGGAACTTGAAATGGTTTGTTCTCTCTTGTACTTGCTGTAGAAGAAGTAGCTGTAATTTAAAGTTTTGCTGAGATGCAGTGGCATGGGAATACCCTTATGTCGAATTTTCTACATTGTTCCATGTTTGATGGCATTGCCACTTGGGCAACTTAGCAGGCACAAAAGACAGTGCTGGACATCTGTCCTTTACTCCTCCTGCCTTTCTGCCATTTGCAATTCCTCATTTTACTTTGCTATTCATGATTGCACACCATATGCTTGCCATATTCAGAGTTCACAGATCTTTGGTCCATATACAGTAGAAGGCAAGGCTTCCAAATTGTTGTATTGCCACAGTGAGAAAAAGTGCTTCCTGCCCTTTGCACAATATAAAAAATTGTTATCCAAATGCTTTGGTTTTAGTAGAAAATGAAAATATTTAGTAGAAAATGAAAATGTTGATAACAGGCAATGATATAGATTGCAATATTTTTATAGTTCATGGTCCACCAAGAATGTCATTGTAGCAGATGACTAATAATCAACACATGAACTAGATAACAATTTAGTCAATTTCCCAAACATGCTATAATTTCTCAACCCACTTGTTCAATCACCTCCCTCTTGTATGTTCCTGCTAATCCCACATATCACCTCGCACATCATAGGCCGTGTTGGGACATTGTGTACAAAATGCAAACACCCACAAAAGAAACACTTTGAACACATTGTTGACATCAACCAGCATGGAGACAATTGGGATAGCCCTTTCCCCTTGTCAGACGTCACAGATCACCATTTCCTCTGCATGGATTCATGCAGGTCTAGGTGTGCCCGTGAGCTGATCCTTGTCTGAAATGGCAGTGTCAATCTCTCCTGATCCTCTCCTAAGTGGTTCCTGTTTATCACTCAAAGTGAAGCGATTGTCAGCCAAGCTCTTCTCTATGCAACATTGACTTGCTATTTCCAAACTGGGTGTTGTTACATGGAGAGTAGTAGTGTCTGAAAAAAAAAGAAGAAAAAAAGCTTTGGCTTTGCAAAGGACAAGGTGGCAGCCACTTGGCCTCCCTTCCTCTACATCTAAATATAACGGACTCCTAATCCAGTAACCCACGAATCCAGCCCCATCTGCCTATTGTCTGGGTTACCAGAGGGTTTTGGATTGGCTGGCTTGTTATACGGTAGAACTTGGCATGCATCTCTCTTGTCCATTTTTATCTTTGTGTACATACTTCTCAAGGCAGTGTTTTATCTGGCCGAACAGGCTTTGTTTGGTCTTGATATCTCTTACCGCAGCTTGTCTTTGCTTTATGGATTTCTGGCAGCTTCTTTAAATAAGCGATAATGCCTAGAAAAACTCTCACCTTGACTCCTCAGTGAATGTTTGTTTTTATTTGTCATGTTTGTCTTGTCTTTTGTTGTCTTTAATTCACAACATTATTCATAATCAACAAGAGCAAAACATTTTTTTTATTTAAGACACATTAATGACATGTAATTGTAATTAATATTGTAGACTATCCAAACGAGTTTCGAGTGGTTCATGAAATCAAATTAGGCTTTTCTTAACATCTGGCACCAACTTAAATGGGTTTGAATAAAAATCAAACAGACACACTCCCATTGCAAAATGATTACGTCCTAATTGTCGTAGGCAGCTGTTTGTTCTAATAGATTTTGAATGCCATTGTTGGACCAAGTTTCCAATAAATTAGAATCATGTGGAGAGGAAGCATGCTTTTTGCAGAGCTGCCAACCTTCTGTAAGTGGGCTCCTTCTTTTGCTGGAACATGGACTTTGCTTTTGCTTGCATTCTCCATTAATTTGAGAAACAGCTGCCAAAGCTGTTTGAGAGCAAGTAGATTGGACAACTTGAAAGCGTGGGCAAACATGGGCACACGAAACAAGATGATGTTGAAGTGCCAACAAGGTACTCGTCTCTTCTCTTGTGGTCTTAGAACATGAAACAAACCCGCAGGAAGAGTGAGAAAAATACCCTCTCCTATACAGAACTTTAGAAAGATACACAGTGATTTGGCAGCAGAACATGACACACCACTTGAAGTGGGAAATGAGAAATTAATTTGAAGGAGTCTTGTATCATATCTTTTCATGTGGTTCAAAAATCCTTGCAGCGCCTGTGAGCAGATAACTCAATTGTTTCTATTTGCCTAATACTGTAGCACATCTGAGCAGAATAAAGCTTTTGTTTGTGAGTTTTTAGTGGAAGCAGTGGAGTAGTTCATTCTGCCTCTGTTTCTATTTATTTCTTGCATGCCCTTTTTTCTCTCTCTATCCCTCTCATCTATCTTTTCCTTACTAGTGCGCGCACACACATAAACACATACAGACGCACAGTGATTTGTGGCCTCAGGATCTAGACATGAATCAAGTACATAGAATATTCCTTTTCAGCTGTTTCAACATTACAGCTTTGAAAAGCACTCAGTTGTTCTTTTAGGGTGCTAACTGTGTAGATTTAGGTTAGTCAACCCTCTCTGATAGTCATTAAATAAACTGGTAAGCTGTTTGCTTCTTTTTTGGCAGTTTGTCCTTCATTAGTAGGATTTTTTTCATTCTCCTTCTACTCCATATTTTCTCTTATTTAGCCATATAAAATAACAATAACTGCTTTATCTATACACCGCAGTGGCTAAGGAAAAATATGTTCATAGAGAGACCTCACCTCCTCCTGAGCTTAAAGGAGCATGTGTTAATGATGCTTTTAATTCATGACTTGCATATTGCTTTTGTTGCTATAGAAATTAAGAAAATCCAGACCGGCATTTACACTCCGGTTGTATTTGCTCATGCACAAAAATTATCTTATCAGTCTGAATAATGGGACGAATAAAATCGAGTGCAATAACATAAGCTGAGGGCGTAATTAGGTTTTATGTGTTTTATCCTCCAATAGTTACACAGAGAATCATGCAAAGACATGAATTCAAGCTAGCGAGTGAAGTAATCACAATGACATTATTCACTATCAGGGGTGGAAAGAGTACAAAAACATCCTGCTCAAGTGAAAGTACTGTTACTTTACTGAAAATAGAAGTCAAATGATGAGTTACAGACAATGTTACAGATTTTTCCCATGCAATGCATAAAGGAAGAGAAGATCAAGACTATCTTTCTTGACTATGTTGAGCATTCTAAAAATATGATTCTGAAATTCATGTCATCATTCAATCTATGACTTTAAGAAGAATAACGCCTCAGCGAGCTATCCAGCAAGGCTAGTGAACTAAAAAGCTACCATAAGAGAGTAATTATGATTTGTTCCTTCCACCACAATTACCTTCTCAAGTTTGATATCATCACTACCCATTTTGCTCTTTGTCAAACTCCTAGACAAAGCCATGAAACAAAAAAAGGTTAAAAATAAAATCAGAAATGTCCATAGACTACCATTATGTGCCTCACAAAATGAATCATTGCAGCTCACTCGTTTGTTCTTCCTATGGCGCCACCATAGGAGTGTTTTGTTTTCTCCACCAAGAATGTGCTTCTGGGAAAGGTCACAACATGAACTTCTAGAAACCTCCAGAGAAATCAAAGAGGCCTGTTCCTTTGAGAAGGAAAATCTACACACACTTATGATCCCCAAGACTTTACTTATCAAAACCTCCACGCACCACGCACGCACGCACGCACGCACGCACGCACGCACGCACGAGTTCCTGACCATCAACAGGGATGCCTACAGTCAGAAGATCGACAACGTCGATTACAACCTAAATTGCCACGAGGTCATCAAGGACACGCCAGCGAGTCTC
>CABFOP010089595.1:0-10207 GCA_900683385.1 Anoplogaster cornuta | reverse complement strand
TGCTTTGTCAACCAAACAAACTGATAATGAATCCTAAAGACGTTGTTAGAGCAGCTAGCTAGCAATAGCCAAGGGCTTCCCGACGAGCTGAACGTGAGAACACTTCCAGGTCGGAGCGATGGGAAGTCGTCTCATCTTTCCGCATCGTCCGACATGACATGAGTGCAGCAGCAGCAAGTTCACCACTCCCGTTCTCTGGGGTTTGTCAAAAGGCATTCTGGGTAGGAAACCACTGACTGAAGTAGAAGTAGACATGGTAGGTTGAAGGAAAGTGCCTACAATAAAAAGGTAAATAACAAAATAACTCCTGGAATGTATTGAACATCACAGTTTGAAGATCTATAACAGTGTGAGTGCATCTCAGGGTAAAGGAAAACCTTTTAATTAAGAGCCAAGTTGTGGCTCTTAAGCGAACCAGCAAAGGTCTTTTAAAACGTTTATTTACCCAGGAAATGCTGATTGAGTGCACTCTTGGAGCTAAACACATTCACGCCTTGAAGCTGCCCATTACTCTCTCTACTGAGGGCCACGTTACAGCCCCACTGGGCCTTAAGTATCTTTCTGAATGGCATGTGAATGATTGTTGTTGAGAGAGTGTTTCTCGTTCACTCTCCTACCCCAGATTCCCCCGGCATGACTGGGGTATTCAAACTGGTTACCTTTTCAGCACAAGCCCGATTCTGTATCCATGCTACCACTACTCAAAGGGTGTAAGGGTTGGAAAAGGCACTCTTACCCAACATGGTAACACCAATTTAGCTTTTCTGTGAATACCAGACAGTATTAGCACAGTGCTTTTTGATGAGGCCCAAAGAATGTTTATCTTCTAATTGCATTGCAAAATTAGATGGCAGAATAACATTTAGTGAGCTTATTATTTCAATTATAGGAAGTTTTACTTTAGAGTAAAGTAACATGACCAAAAAGAAGAGCAGGAACATCTCTGTATTCAGTCCCTTTTATACAGAGATCCCGAAATATTGCCTTAACGAAGATCCGTCATTATGCCGGCTTTGCTTTTTCACACAGAATCAAAATCAGAATCACAATTGTACCACTCTTCAAACGCTCCCGGACTGCTGCAGACATTCTCGACAGTGGTGTTCGCTGGTTTTTGTGGGTTTAACTGCTAACTAGTCTGCTTCGTCAATTTTTAAATCTCCCGGTGGCGGTGTCGATCCGGCTCTGTGACTGCCTCCGATGGCGGCTTATCGGCGGAACAACAACGACCCGCCCCCCATTCTGTGTCCATACCTTTTACACAACAGCGAGGCGGAATAAAGGCGCAACATTCCCACCCTGAACAGGCCGTGTAAAAAGGGGCTTTTGACTCATACTTGTTGAGTCACACCTCCGCCCCTCAACTTGAAAACGTTAAATACCAAGCTCATGTCTTCTAATTAAACCTGACCTTTCCTGTTTCCTGAGTGTGGTCACAGTCTGCCAGCGGAGGCCGGCCCAGCCCGGAGGCATCCACAAGACACTCACTGATCTATACATCACCTGGATTGGCCTCATTTTACAGCCTCCACTCGGAGCAATCCATCTGTATTATACTGATATTGGTGAATGACTCGGCTGTTGTTGCCCCAAAGCCACAGCTTTTAAAAAAAATCAGATATCAGGCTGACACACACAAACACACCGCATCAACGACTTATCACATTTCCACAACCCCAGAGGTCACAAAGCGGTGTCTGCTAGCCAGCCAGGGCCTTATGTGATAGCTGTGAGTGCATCATACAAGGACCATGAGGAGTGAACAAAGGATAAAGACGCTATTGTGTGGAAACTATATCCCAACAAAGCAATCCCTAAGGGAAGAGATCCAGTTGGGAGTCAGTTCTGTAGGCCGACGCTATTGGTTTCCTCGTTTGGCTGTTTTCGAGTACTTGGATGTTTTAGGGAAACAGGACACACAGTCCAGCTCATTCAAAACACAGAGTCTAGGGTTGTGGTCATGCCCAAACAAGCTACAATTGGGCCAAACATAGTTGTTATACTGTTCTTTCCCTCTCCTCCAATTCCTTCCCCGTCTTCTCCGCCTCCCTAATCCAGCAGTAATATCTTTTTATCCGACTCTGAGCTGCCGAAGTAAAAGTAGCGCTCTCTCCCTCCTTCCCCCTTCTCTCTCTCTCCCCAGGGTATACTTCAGGAACCGCTGGGTGAAGACGGTCCACCCAGTGGTCCAGCAGTACTGTCTCATCTCCGGCACACAGTTCACTTTCCAGATGCCCAAGAGGGAGGACATCCTCAGGCACCGCGTGGTAGTCGTCACCCTCAGCACCTCCCAGTACCTCTGCCAGCTCGACCTGGAGCCCGGTGAGTTCGGCGGATAGGCGGTTAGCAACCTCTAGCACAGTAAGACCGCGTAGTGCGGTACTGCTGAACTGATGAAGGCCTAATACTCGGTTGAAATGTCTGTACTGCAATAGTTTTTTGTGCATGAATCTCAAACTAAGGATGGTACTTTAGACTGTAGGTTTTTTGGAGTCTCTGCAGACTGTAGCTGAATTCTGTCTGTTAACTAGTGGCCCATCCCTAGCTTCATACATGTATGCATTTTCACTATTTAGCGTGCATAGCCCCTGTCAACCCAACAACCAATACAGCAGGTCACAGGTTTGATCCCCCACAGTAGCCATGTGTCCTAGAGCAAGACACTAATTGCTCTGGATAAGACCTTCAGCTAAATGCCCTAAACGTATCACTGTAGCATCCTGAACATTTAGCGTAGGCTAACACACACGCACACTTACAGACACGCACAATATATACACTTGCACATCCACACACATAGGGGTATTCAAAAGCATACAAACATATACGTATGATATATTTGGTTATCCCGGGCGACTCCGATAACTCGGGTCTTGGCGGGGGCTATTTGGCGAAGGCTGGAACTCATCAAAGTTGTGTAGAAAGACGTGGAAACAAACCAGTTTGTCAGTGCTAATAACCGACTCTTTACGCCTCGGCGGAGGGGTCTTTGTTGCTTAGGAACACCATCTGCTAGTTTGTAATGTTCTTTATATCATTAGCCCGCCTCCCCGCGTTTCATCTCTCCCGCTCGCCCGGCGTTCAGCGCTGATGAAAACCGGCAGGAAACGAGGCAACTGGGAGCCAGCGAGTCTACTTAGCAGCGATAACAAATCTCCCACCCTGAACACGCGGGCGCCCCCAGCAGGAAGTTGTTTTTATTTTTTAGGAGAATCTGTTCTGTTGATTCTCCTCTTTCTTTACGACTGAGATACGGGATCTCGTGTGTGCCGACTAATACCTCTTTGACACACGACGCAGGGATATTACGGCATGCCGATCTAGTCCAACCCGTGGGAGGCGTCTCACACGGGATGACGTTCACGTGAGAGGACATTCCTCATACACAGGAATGACTTCTGGGATGTCGTTGTATAACGTCATCAAAAGCAGTCGTGTTTTACACCTTGGTTTCAACCTGGTGGATGGTGTGACGCTCCAGACACATTGTGATGATATGGGTTATGCACTGAACTTTCAAACCTGACCATGGGGGGTAGTAGACCTACCCGGATGGACCCTTTTACACTCGGTGATTAAAGTTTTACGTCACTACGATGACTTTCCAGTAAAAGTTGTGGAACTTCTCAAAATATGTCGACCGGCCGATATAAGCCTTTAACAGATATATCGCTATGAGCCACTGATGAGTCACTGGTAGAATTATTCCTCAGATGGTGAAATAAGATTCAGATAGTAAAAACCAGAGATGCTGTTCTCTCAGTAAACCCTCAGTAAACCAAAGCCTTGACAGCTCCATGTGAGCTGATGAGTCAGAGCCAAACCCATCGGGGCGCTGATTCAGCAGATTTTCACTGTCAATCATTTCAAATGTGGTTGAAATCATGTCATGCAACATTAGTGAGGCTGGTTGGCATTGTAGCACCCTTAGTACCTAAAGTACGAGTACCTAAATTGCATTCCTTTACCAGTATTAGCAGCCAGTCAGCAGTCCAGTCAGTTTGATTGGACTGCCCCACGATCTAAACGTAAGCTCAACAGCCGTAAGCTGTTGCAGCCCCGAGATTGTGGATCCCCTCTCTAACAGATATGGCCCCTCCATTGATTCCTTTAAGTCCAGGCTTAAAACGTACTTTTATTTTGTAGCGTTTGTCGTTGTGTGTATTGATGCTTATGTGGGTGCTTCTTGTTTTTAGTCTTTTTACTGTGATCTTAGTGCCTGCTCTGAGTTGTACAGCACTTTGGTCAACGTGAGCTAATGGCAAAAACTTCTACGTTTTTAAATGTGCTTTAGAAATCAATTTGTCTTGACTTGATAACTCGTACTATAATTAAGCTGGAAAGGAAATGAAACAGGTTTTTGGTGTGTAGACATTAAAATACTTATTCAGACTTGTATTTATGAATGGAGTCAAGGTGTCAGAATGTAATAGACACCAAAATATAGCTTCTTTATTTCCCCTGACCCCCCTAGCTAGTTACCTTTAGCAGCCAAAGAGAAAAAGCAAGCCCTGTTGTAAAAGAATTGGAAAATAATCCATAAAGGCCCAATGGCCACGGCTATTTTCCATGTTCCATGTCCATTTTTTGGGGCTTGAGAAGTGGATGAACTGCCTTTTACTGTTGTAATAATCTGTCTTCCCCAACACCCTCCCACTGTAATCACTTTTCACCACTGTTTATTATCCCGCACACCCGCCCTCTACCTCCTACCACTGCTCTGTCCAAATTCCACTACTATTAGCCCAATGACAGATAGCAGCGAAGGAAATGTAATTTGGCCCTTTGGTTGGTAGAAAGTCCCCCAGCAGGCAGCCGGTCCCTTGTCAACCATTAGCACCATGTTCCTTCATGTCTGTCTGGCTGGCTGCGCTCATAAAGACCATCCCTCGCCTACCTCCTAATCTCTGTTTCCCCGCCTTGGGAAACATTCCCATATGTAATGACCCATGTACATAATTTCTGAGCATTATTCAATGGTTATGTATTCATGAGTATCGGAGTGAAAGAGTAAGTCGGGCGCAGTAACCCTGCGAGGCTACAGAGGTTGGGAGAGGTCAGAGAAAGTGCCTGTGGCCTCAATAATGAACTATGATACATAGAGGGTTGAATATATGGCACGTTCACATGTTTCAAGTCCCTCAGCTGCATTGTCGAGCAATTAATAATCGATGCCACATGTCAGGTGATGTTCCCTCTAATATTTCAGTGCCGTGAACAAACCTGAACACATCTGAGCAAAGTCAGCAGCTTGTGTCTTCACCCTGCATCAACCTTTTCAGAGTTACACAGTACCATTGGGATAAATGTGGCCTTTTCATGGCCAATGATCTTGGATGTCAATCAAATCATCATTTTGGTCCAGTTCTGAGTTAGGAGAGAAATGAACTGCGTCCAAACTATTGGAGAATGTCAGAGTAGTGATAAAATATCATTGTAGTGAAGGAGATTATAAACCACACTTTGTGTAATTTAGTGGGATCATTTTGAACTTGCCAGCAATCTGAGACGAGCTGATAGTTTGGCATACGCATGTGAATTAACTAATGGGTTCATTCTACATTTTGGTCTGCTTTAACCTCAAGTTCCTTGTAGGCAGAATGTTAGCATTGGTGTACACTGGTGTCTGGTTCAGCCCATCACTGAACAACCCAGAAAGCCTTCTCAGTGAGAGCTGTCCAGTTTTGAACTCCATACCGTCACACCTCCGCAATGTTGAAACATACAGATCCTTCAAACACACTCTGAAAACATGGCTAGAAGATAATCAGGTGTGTGAACATAACCATTAGCACTCTGCCACATTCTAACCCTCCTACTCATAACTCGTGTTTATTGGTTTCTCTGTCTGCCTGCATGTTGCTTACTTTGTGTTTTGTTTTGTTTGTGTTTTCTCCTTCTGTCCTGCCAATATGTCACATGGCTACTTTGTCTGTCTGCCTGCTTGAATGTATGGGGTAATTTTGTATTTTAATACGTTTCCATGTGCTTTTTACTGTGTTGTATGTACTAATGTTGCACGTCTTACTAACTGCCTGTTTTTACTGTTTTTAGTGGGGTTTTCTATTGTACTTTTATCCAGCAATCAACACCTTGCCGAGGGACTACAGTTGAAAATGAGCCATCAGCTAAAACTGGCACATTTACAGCAATGTATTGTCCCTGTACAACTAAACTAATACATTAAATGAGATTGAATTTCTTAATTCATGGGGTCTTTATAAATTGCCCAAATTATACACATTTTGTACAATAATCACACTAAAGTGCAGACCATTGTAACAGGTTATCAGGACCACAGTGCAGCAACGGTGTAAGAATATCCTTTAATAATCTGGATGCACAGTTAAGAGGAACTGGTTTTAGGAAAAAATCAGCAGGCATTTATTTATTTATAAGGCAGATGTTGGGAGAGAATGGTGCCTCAGATCACAGCGCTCCACCTCTTTCCTCGCCAGCTCATGTTTGTGCTGTTTGCTTACTTTTTGACCCCAGTTTTTTTTTTCTCTCCAACCGTCACATTTCATATCTGCACATATTTTCCTATGGAAATGGTGTTGGGGCTTCAGAGGCGGTTAGCTGGCTGCTATTCAACCTCGCTCACTCTCTTCCCCGCTCCGCCACTTATTTGCCATGCCGTTTCATCCCCCTCCCTTTATACCGCCTAGCGCCATTTGAGCTTTTTAAATCAGGGTTATGCTGCTGTTCCAGCCCTTTGAAACGATCCACAAAACGCTGGTGTACAGATCTGGTTGAAAGGGGAAGAGAGAGCGAGCGAGAGATTGAGAGGAAGGTGCAGGATCGGAGCAGGATTTTAATGCAAACCAAATAATGTGCCGATAGGAATGCCTTCACCAATGGGGCATTACCTCCTGTTTTTAATTAGATCTATTTAGTGGTCTTGTTTTAACCTCCTTGAGACAAGAAATGTTTACATGGAAGCCAATAATAATTTATACACAAACCTCAAAGAAATCATTCATTCAATGGCTCCTCATCCACTGTGTCTAATGCTCAACAGTCAATAGTTTCCAACTCAAACACTAAAGATCAATTCGATTGATAATACCTTGATGTTAACATGCCCCGCCTTGACCCTTACATTGAATAGAAGTGACAAGTGTAGAGATATTCAAGATGAGTCGATTGATTTTAGAAATATATATATATATAAATATTCATTGAACTGATGCTGGTTTCCTGTCTGTTTTCGGCAGGGCTGTTCAGTCACATCCTATTGGATGAGGCGGCCCAGGCCATGGAGTGTGAAACCATCATGCCTTTCGCTCTGGCTAGCAAGACAACCCGCATCGTGCTGGCCGGGGACCACATGCAGGTAAGGACGGCAACAAGAAAATGACGGTTTCAATTCAATTTTGACTTAAAGGGGCAATAGGTAAGATTTCTTAACCTCAGTAGCAGCGAGCGAAGAGTGCAGAATTTCAGCGCCGACGTGCGGGCGGGTCTGGGAAATGTGGTGTACAGATGACCACTTGCCCGTTGTTGCTCAGGGGGACGGTGTAAATACGATAACGGTCCCCATCCCACCATGGTCCACTCGATACTACTCTGAGTCTGATTTCCTGGTTGTTTGGGAATGCAAGTCGGCAGGTAGGTAAGCCATCCATTCACTTCATTCCAGTCAAATGGGCCCTCTAATCATTTAATTGGAGCTGAAGGTCAAGTTAACAGGCATGTAGTCTGTCCAATCATGATTGGACGTACTTATTACAGTATTACGGCTGCTACAGACACAAGAGTTTTTTCTTGTTTTTTTTTCACAGCGCTTGAATTATTGATTGCTGTCAGGATATAAAGACAATCTCAACACAAATGCTTCTCAAAAAAATTGCCTATCCTACCTTTAATTGACATTGTTTTTGTAGTGGAAAGGACTTGCAGCGTTTCCCTAAAATTGTTTAAAAGAACCTAGCAGGGTTATCTTCTGTGGTTGTCCTCACAGGCTTGCAGGCTTTTGCTCGCGTCCCAAAACAAAACCAACTCATCAGGAGGGGCTGCAGCGTGGCCACCGATAGCAGCTGTGGCATCAAGTAAAAGCAATCACTGTTTGCTCTTTACTGCGGATTGGGCTCTATCCTCATCTGCCTCGGGGACCAAGAAGCAGACAGCAGCCGCGGTAGCACCGTGGCGTCGGAGACCACTTCACCGTTGCAGATAACACAAACATAAACTCCTGTCAGTCAAGCTTTCCAAGCCGACGCTCCGAATTAAAAGCCTCAGTTCCTCCTTCCCTGCTGTTGAGACACTGTGCACGGGATTACCAATTGGCAGTGCATGAAGACAAGGCAGTAATTGTTTTAATTACTCTCTCTGCTATTTCCTGGAACAACAACAAAAAATAACTTATGTTTGCCTGTCTTAGGTTATATCCCTCCCTCCCTCCATCTACTAAATCTGTCAGTCTATGACGTGAGGAGTAATGGCTGCTTTCTTTCCATTTATTCCTGTCTTCCACTCCTGTCTCTCCTGTCTGATCTCAGCCAGTCCACTGCTCAGTGGAACAGGCTGCTGAATAGTGAATGAAGGCCAAGACCTCTATTGACGTCTGCGTTCTTATTGACTGTGTGGGGCCTCATTAAAGCTCCCAACTGGCAGGCTTAGATTAGGGTTCAAACTAAAGATAAACTGCTGTCAAAGTACACAATAGTCAAAATGGAAAAGGTAATTAAGACTGTGTGTGTGCGCATGTTTGTGTGATGACGTCTGAATCTCTTTGACGAGGATGTGTTTTGAGTATTTGAACTATTGGAGGTGTCGTAGATTTATATTTGGTTTACTCACACAATAAATGAGTGGATGAAATGCCGCTCACGGTGTGGCCTGCGACCTCAGCTTCCCAGTGGTTCGCATACCGGAGCAGGTCTGTACTGAACTATCCACATGTATCGAGGCAGCTGCTGATTCTGGGTTTTGAAGCAACTGGGGGTGAAGAAAGTTTAGACATGCATCTAACAAAGAGATGCTCATTTTTCAAGTGCGCAATCGAGCCTCTTAAGCAGTCACTCTCTGCTTGAGACGTTGAAATTCAAAGCTCAATGAAAAGGGAGCGATTGCGGAATGTCCTGTGCAGCGATTTTGAAACTAACTTTTTTTTTATTTTTTATTCCTCCCTCCCCCACACTCCCTCCCACTTGCAGCTGAGTCCGTTCGTCTACAGCGAGTTTGCGCGGGAGCGTAACCTGCACGTGTCGCTGCTGGACCGGCTGTACGAGCACTACCCCCCCGAGTACCCCTGCCGCATCCTCCTCTGCGAGAACTACCGCTCCCACGAAGCGATCATCAAGTAGGTGTGAGCCCTCGACGTCGCCTTGCGCCCAGAGGAGGGCGTTGGTGGGAGGAGAGGCGTGTCGGGGAGATGAGAGGAGGGGGAAGGAGATAAGAGCGTAGTGGACAGCTATTTTTACTCGGCTAAGTCGCAGTTTCTCAGGTGTGACAGATATAATAAGCTCAATGACAATGTAGAAGAGTCACAGCGGCAGTTCAGGTTCAGACACTTCCAAGTTTTCAGGTTCCATAAGAAAACCGACATGCAAATCTCTGCAGTCACTTGTAATGACATTTGCAGTTTGAAGAACCCGTCCCCAAGAATATTCTGTGAATCATGTTTCTCTTTTCATTGCACAGTAGTACTTAAATGATACTCAAAAGTGTAAAGTGGTTTCTCCGGGTCGGGAGATGAGTACTGGTCTCTGTTGCGGTGTAGGTGGTAATCGCCTTTATTAATCGTCTTTATCGCTCTGTTATTCGCGGGTCTGTGCAATTTCTTTTAAGGGGGGTGCAAGTGTTTTCTGACTGGAGGATTTCATGTTTTATTGCTGTTATTTATTTGTTTTGTCTCTGTTTTTTTGTGTTTACTGTTAGTGAACTTCTGTGTTTTATGTTTTTATGTAACATTCTACTCCAGACGCATTGAAATTTCCCTACGGGGATTATCTATCTATCTATCTATCTATCTATCTATCTATCTATCTATCTATCTATCTATCTATCTATCTATCTATCTATCTATCTATCCATCTATCTATCTATCTATCTATCCATCTATCCATCTATCCATCTATCTATCTATCTATCTATCCATCTATCCATCTATCCATCTATCCATCTATCCATCCATCTATCTATCTATCCATCTATCCATCTATCCATCTATCCATCTATCCATCTATACATCTATCCATCTATC